>JAAEAF010013672.1:0-284819 GCA_011037195.1 Triatoma infestans
ACTAGTTTAAGGCCTACCAAAATTACTGCTTCTAACCGGTTGGACTCAGAAACTTTAACACGACCTCTTATTTCTTTATCGTTCTCCTGTTGTGTTGAAAGCGGTACCTTGTATATTTTTCCTGTGCAAAATTCCATCTTCTCTTATTTGGCAAACGAGTGTCCATTGTAACTTGTTACACCAGTAAATGTTCAAAATGGTTTCTCTCGGTAGGTGAGGAAATTATATCCAACCCATTTTTCGGTATTATAATGTAACCATTTTCTTTATTACAATAGGCACTATTTTTTTTGTTTGTGGTACCGTTTTAGTTCTTGCACTCTTCTTTTTCTGCATCTATAAAAGTTCTTTTGTTGTTTACGGTAAAACCCATTTGTGTCCAAAGTTTGCAATGTGGTTTAATATTTTTAAATTCTGTCAACTCGTTTTAACACCATTGGCGTGATTCCTCTTTAATGTAGTTTTTTCTGTATAAAGTATTCTTCCTTCTGTTTAAATCCACCTATTCGAAGTGTCGTTTCTTTCTAGTAACCCATACATGGGAGTTCTATTTCTTTACTGTATATGGCATAGCTACCGTCTCTCTTTCCGTAAACATGGTACCAATCGTGTCTTGTGATATCGATGGTATGGTATAGAACGTGTTCCGTGTTTTGAGAAATCGCATATTAATGTAACTTTTCAGTTTTTTGCACAACTAAGTTGTCTGTTTCTTGTTGCAGATTGGTAATACATTAGAGGTGGGAGTTCTATTTCTTTTACTGTATATGGCAATAGCGTGTTGGTTATGTTAGCTCTATTCCGTTAAGACATGAAAAAAAAATTACATTATTGGTAGAGACCAATCCTGTCTTTTCGATATCTACACTTCCTGGTATGGTAGAAAAAAGTGTTCCAGTTTTTTGAGAAATACGTTTCCCCCAACGTTTTTAATGTAACATTTTTGCGCAATCTGTACAATATCTTCGTTTACACAATCTTCTACAATATAATATATAATTAATTGGTAGAGAGTTAAAACGAAATGTCGAAACAACATAATTTATCATTTTTTTTTTTCTCTGTTCTTGGTATTTTTCCGGTAGGTTTAACTGTATACCAGTCAACTTTCGTGTGTTCTTATTCGCGCAATATACATACTGTAACAAATTATTAAATACAAGGCAACAACTGTTCTGTAAAGAGTCTGTTAGCCTTGTCCACATCTTTTGCAAAAAAAAACAGAATACATTGGAGCTTGACGGAAATAACGTTTACTACTTTCCAATTAGGGATAAACAGTCTTCCAGAGGGTTGTACATATCGTCGGTTGCTTTGTAATAATTTTCCAATACAGTAGTTATAAATTGTAGCTTCTAGTCTTGTAATACCATGTTCTTTGGTAGAAGTAGACGAAAATGTTTCTTTTAATCTTGTATCCGAACAATTTACAAAATCTGTAATATAATTGCCGATTTTCTTATTAACACCCTGACTTGTTATTTTGACAAATAAACTTATTGCATATTTTAACTGTTGCGATAGAAGTTAACCAAGTTAAACAGTTCTTACACAACTGTTTTATCGCTATCCACAAATTACATTACACTCGTTTTTATACTCTCCTTGGTAGCAAAAGTTAAAGTTATGGGAACAATGAAACTACCCATTCTGTTTATTAATATTCCAAGCCAAAAGTCTCCTGTATTATATCAAATCCATTAATGTATAATCTTCCTTGCTGAGTGCCTCCAGCAAGTCAGGCAATACTTCCAATAGATTATCTAATTTACAGGGGACTGGTAAACAATTACAAGACTGGTAAACTGGGATTGTACATTTTTCGGTTGCGGCTAAATCATTATTTTGCGTACCTTACCAAAACCAAACCTTTGCCTAATTTTGTCTACGTGTAAACCTAAACCTACTACACAAAACACCCCGAGGACAGCCGAACTACAGAGCCGAAAATGGTCGACCAGTCCTTATTCGTCGGCAGAGACAACATGGGCTCTCACAAAGTGTTAAGTGTTTCTCAGCTCTATGGAAGATACAGACCCGTTTTGCGACAATATAATGCTTGTTAAAATATGTGCTTTGGAAGACTGCTATGGAGATGGAAAAAACCTAATTGTTTAGAAGGAAAAAAAAAAAAAAATAACAACCCAGTATGTATACCATACAAAGTCGAGTTGTCAGATGTAAAATTGGAGAATCAGCTGAAAAAATTGCAAGAATTATTTAAACCGACTAAAAGAGGAAGATTACTACCTAATGGATTTGGATATAATACAGGACTTTGCTGGAATATTTAATAAAACAGAAATGGGTAGTTATTTAACCAATAACTTTAACTTTTGCTACCAAGGAGAGTATAAGAACGAGTGTAATGTAATTTGTGGATAGCGATAAAACAGTTGTGTAAGAACTGTTTAACTTGGTTAACTTCTATCGCAACAGTTAAAATATGCAATAAGTTTATTTGTCAAAATAACAAGTCAGGGTGTTAATAAGAAAATCGGCAATTATATTACAGATTTTGTAAATTGTTCGGATACAAGATTAAAAGAAACATTTTCGTCTACTTCTACCAAAGAACATGGTATTACAAGACTAGAAGCTACAATTTATAACTACTGTATTGGAAAATTATTACAAAGCAACCGACGATATGTACAACCCTCTGGAAGACTGTTTATCCCTATTGGAAAGTAATAAACGTTATTTCCGTCAAGCTCCAATGTATTCTGTTTTTTTTGCAAAAGATGTGGACAAGGCTAACAGACACTTTACAGAACAGTTGTTGCCTTGTATTTAATAATTTGTTACAGTATGTATATTGGGCGAATAAGAACACACGAAAGTTGACTGGTATACAGTTAAACCTACCGGAAAATACCAAGAACAGAGAAAAAAAAAAATGATAAATTATGTTGTTTCGACATTTCGTTTTAACTCTCTACCAATTAATTATATATTATATTGTAGAAGATTGTGTAAACAAAGATATTGTACAGATTGCGCAAAAATGTTACATTAAAAACGTTGGGGAAACGTATTTCTCATATAGGTAAGATTTTACCTTGCTATGCTTTCAACGAAGCAGTTTCAACGACCCCTCTCCTCCTATTGGATTCCGAAGATTTCCGAGTTTACCCGAAGTCCTTTCCACGATAGCTATAAAACAGGGGCAGCAAAAATAATATCGAGTTTAATAGTCGGTGTCGTTGGAAGTGTTAGCATGGATAGCTCGAAGGTGTTTAGTGTGTCCCAGCTTTATGTAAGGAAAGTAAAACCAACGAACGAAAGATTTGGACATTGGTTATTGTTAGAAAATATGGAAAATAATAATCTGGTTTCCGATGTCGGTAATATTAATTATACGGAAGGAGAACAATTACTAGTAAACGATAACGGTCTTGCCCCAATTACGGAACCATTTTGCGACAATATTATGCTTGTAAAGATTTGCGGCTTAGAAGACTACGATGGAAAATCTAAACTAGTTAAAAAAGAAATATGTGGCTCTTTTAATAGTTATATACGTGGAAAGTTTGGACAATTGGTCTCTGCAAAACATGGAGTTAAGGCTAAACTACCTTTCCTCTTACTAAGCGATAACCTACTTGCAAAAGGAACAAGAGAAATAATCGGAGAAGGTATAGAAAATATTACCAACAAATATAAAAATCCAGTATGCATTCCTTACAAAGTGGAGTTAGCAGACGTAAAATTAGATAATCTATTGGAAGTATTGCCTGACTTGCTGGAGCAGCTCCGCAAGGAAGATTACTACCTAATGGACATGGATATAACACAGGACTTTGCTGGAATATTTAACAAAGAGGAAATGAGAAATTATTTAACAAGTAACTTTAACTTTTGTAACCAAGGAGAATACATGGAAAACGGTAATGTTATTGTAAATAACGATAAAACAGTTGGGATTGATTGCTTAACATGGTTAACATCTAACGCCAGAATAAAGATTTATAACAAATTCGTATGTCAATTAACGAGTCCAGGTGTTAGTAAACAGATTGGTAACCATATAATCGATTTTATCAACTGTCCGGATACGAGATTAAAAGAAACATTTTCGTCTGCTTCCGCCAAACAGCATGGTATTACCAGATTAGAAGCAACAATATACAACTATAGTATTGGAACCCCCCATAATGCATCCTATATTCCTCTAGAAGATTGTTTACACTTATTGGAGAGTAGTAAGATATATTTCCAGGATGCACCGATATACTCGGTTTCTGTTGCAAAAATGTGGACAAAGATTGCGGACGCTTTACAGAACAGTTGTTGTCTTGTATTTAATAATATACTGCAATACGTTTATTGGGGGAACACAAATACAGGAAAGTTAACTGGAATACAGATAAACTTACCGAATGAGAAAGTCTCTAGGAAGAAGATTATAAATTACGTTCTATCTGCGTTTAGTTTTAATTGCTTACCAATTAATTATATAGAAGTTGTAGAAAATACGGACAACAAAGACAACGTTCGAATAATACAAAAGTGCTACATTAAGGCTGGAGAGACCTACTTCTCTAGGTCTAGAACACCATTCTCTACTATTCCAAAAGTTATAGACATCCAGGAAACCGGGCTAGTCTCTACAAGTAATATTATTCCATGTGTTTTAAGGAAAAGAACAAATAATACTAACAGACTATCCCCATATACTATTAAAGAAATAGAGCCACTGTCGCCAGCGTACATAACATCGGCAAGGAAACGAAAACAGGAACTGGAAGAATTAGATGCTAAAAGGCGGAAGATAGATTATTTGGAAAGGACAGCAGCAATAAAGGAAGAATATAAACAGCTTCTAGAGAAAGAAGAAAAGATACTCCATTTAAGGGAAAGATTAGAAGACTATTTCTACACCCACTGGAAGAATTTACATCCGAATGCCGAGTATAAGGTGTCTGCATTTACCGTTAATAATAAAGGTAAATATCCGTATGTGGGAGTATTGGCCGAAAAAGATGGAAATAAAGAAGTTTATTACTTAAAAGGCTGGCATAAAAATATTTTTATGAATGCATATAACAATAGAGAAGGACTTATTAAAGATGGATACGTTATTATTCCTTACAACGGAATGGAATTAATTAGTCTACCTACAGAAGGAACGTTTGTCACGTTTACTACAAATGGCCTTACAACTTACCATGGCCACACGTTCTCCAAGATAGAAAAAGTAAACTTTTACACCGATGTATGGAAAAGTATGGAAAATATTCCATTTACACAAGAAGACGTGGACCAAATTAAGAGCATTACCATGCAAGAGATAAAAGATCCTATTAAATTTCGTGATTGTAACCGTTTAGAAGAAATCGCAGAAGGGACAGAATTGGTAATTACTGGTATTAAGGAAGTTACACACAGGAAGAATCTTCGTTATATATTACAGTTCGAAAATATAAATATGTTCTACTGCTCGAATTACTGGCTGGAAAGAGAATTGGTGGATATGGATTTAAGTTACAGAATAAAAATTAAATTAGATACCCTTAAATATACGCCTAATAGGAATAAGGAAATAGTAGTATTTTGTGTGTAAATTAAAGTCAAAATATCCATAATAATACACAATAAAAATGTTGCAAAACGAATATGGTATTTTTTGTAATATATTTGTATTAATAAATGTAAATTTACTATATTACTTTGTGTTATCTGTAATAGATCCTTACTCTTATAATTCCTTTGGATATGACAATAAAGAACTTGTTTTAGATAAATTACTGTTACATACTATTGTTAAATAATAAGAAAACAAAAATTTTGATAAAAATTAACAAAATACATATAAAAATCGTGATGGACTTCGGGTAAACTCGGAAATCTTCGGAATCCAATAGGAGGAGAGGGGGTCGTTGAAACTGCTTCGTTGAAAGCATAGCAAGGTAAAATCTTACCTATATGAGGAAAGAACTTGGAAATTACTAGCAAAACTGTTATTGCAATCCACAATAATTGCCATGCGATAACTTAAGAATGTTTTAGTGCAATATATGTTTATATTCTATTGTATATCTGTGTTTTTCTTGGACTAATAGACATTAGACAATGGCTACAAAACAGAAGATTTCGAATTTGGATATAATGCAATCATTTCCCCAGATTAGAAACTTATAATGGTTTAACTTGTTCCAATATTCTTTTATTAAAAAGTAACATGTTTTTTAGCGCATAATATCCTATGCCTGTTTAAGAATGTAAGATGGCAGAAGAAGTTGTTACATATTTAGAAAGGTTGAGGAAGAACTTGGAAATTACTAGCAAAACTGTTATTCCAATTCACAATACGATAACTTACGAATGTTTTAGTGCAATATATTCTTTTGTATATCTTTGTTTTTCTTGGTTATTCGACAGATTTAATTGTAGTCCAACTTTGCTTTGTGCAGTGATTTTACATTTTGACCTGACCAAAGACATTTAACACAATACATTCTCTACTGTCTAATCATTCGTCATTTGCACATCCATAACTCTAGGAGCGAATATCAATCTGTTACTCACTAAGGAAGTTACTTCTATCTAGGTATGGTATAAATCCCATTAATTTATTAAATTCTCTATTGGAATTATATATGTAAATTGAATACTTATTAGATTACAAAAATATAGAATAATTCATTTACCAGTTAAATTGGAAACTGATCACTATTTTGGGGGAGTTAAGTACGTAAATTGAGTGCTTCTTAGATTGCAAAAATGTAGGGGAATTTTGTACCTAAATTGAGATAAAAAGACTACTGGTTCCACTAAGTTTTCCTTTCTTTAAGTAATTTGTTTAATTGTACAAACAATTAATTCGATAGAAGATTTTTTTTTTTTTTGGAAATTACATTATCTGTGTAGGATCAGCTTTCCACTGTGGTGGAATTAGACTTACTCCTGTAAAAAGACTACAGAAAAATACTACTGTAGTAAGATATTACTGCGAAACTCCGCAAACTATCTCTAGAGAGAAATTACTTTTGCTCAAATAAGAAGTGTTTAAACATGTATAACATATAAATTCCAGTTAAATTACTAGTTTTAATAAATGCGTATATACCGCAATTCTTGCTTTTATTTCTTACATGTTAAGCTCTAAGATACGCACTTTCGACTTTTACAATTTTAACTGCAAACTTACAGTAGTTATCTCTAGAGAAAATTACTTTTGCTCTAATAAAAAGTGTTTAAAAATATATAAGTTCCATTTAAATTACTAGTTTTAATATGTACGCATAAATCGCTATTCTTACTTTTATTTCTTACATGTCAATTTGTAAGATAGGCACTTTCTACATTTCTAACCGAAAACTTACATCTCTTCTTTGCAAGAATTGACGGAAATATGTGTGTAAATTGAGTACGTTTTAGATTAGAAAAGTGATTAAATATGTGGAATTTGATACGTAAATTGAGATACAACAGTTATTAAATCTCTGGTTAAACACTAGCTTTTTTTTTTTTCCTTTCTTTAATTGCATAAACAATTAGTTCGACAAAACATATTATTAACTATTTCGTCGTACATTGCGTTAGATAACAGATCCAACGACTTTAAGCAGTACCAAAAAGAAAACGATATATTAGATTCTATAAATATAGTTGATCGATAAACAAAACAAAAAATTATCTTAAAAAGGAAAGTGGAGATTTAACTCATAGTGGAGTCCTTTGTAATTAAGTGTTAATCGGTCATCGGCAGAGACAACATGGGCTCGCACAAAGTGTTAAGTGTTTCTCAGCTCTATGGAAGAAAAGTAAAACCTACTAACGAACGATTTGGACTGTGGTTATTATTAGAAAACTTGGACAACTTAATTACAAATGATTGTGTAATGTGTTTAAAAAAAAAAAATAAGGACTGTTCGGTTATTATCGGCTCTGTAGTTCGGCTGTCCTCGGTGTGTTTTGTATAATAGGCTAAATAGATTTTTCTTAAAGAAGGAAAATGGAAATTAAATTGTAATTGCTTACCAAAAACCTTACACAGGTAAGTGACTCATAAATCAATATACTGTATTAAATGTCCAATATACTTGATCGATAAAAATAGATAAGTATGGTGTATAAGAAGGAACCATAGATTAAGTTTTAGTTTATTGTTTACCAAAAAAAACTCATCTGTTTACCAAAAAAACTAAGTATCTGTCTAGTGATTAAATATGCGGAATTTGGTATGTAAATTGAGATACACCAGTTATTAAATCACTAGCTTTTTTTCCTTTCTTTAATTGCATAAACAATTAGTTCGATAAAACATATTATTAACTATTTCGTCGATAACAGGTCCAACAACTTTAAACTGTGCCAAAAAAAAAAAAAAAAAATAACCGATATATTGGATTCTATAAATATATAATGATCGATAAAAAAAAAAAAGAAAAGAAAGGAAAATGGAGATTAACTTGTAAATTGCTTACCAAAAACCTTACACAGGTAAGTGACTCATAAATCAATATACTGTATTAAATGTCAATATACTTGATCGATAAAAGTAGATAAGAAGGAACCATAGATTAAGTTTTAGTTTATTGTTTACCAAAAAACTTACATAAGTATCCGTCTAAAAAAAAAAAAATAAGTAAATATATTATATTGCAAACATTGTGCATACATAGAGGTTAATAAACTTTTGTACGAATGGAAAAATACAGGTTAATGAACCCTGGCCTGGGGTACGTGGGGCGGAGCCTCTCTTTAAGTCTCTGTGTATATATTTTATATATCTATAGAGAGAGAGAGTGAGAGAGAGAGAGAAGGGATATGAGAGAGATGAGGGAGAAGTATGTGGGGTGAGGTATAAGGATCTAAAGAAAACTACTATTGCCAAGTTACCACTATAGCTGAGTGGTGTAAGTGATGGACTTGGATGACGAAGGTTGTGAGATCGCTTTTGCTGACCTAAGCAAAAAAAAAAATTAATTTTTAATATTTCTTCGCTTACAGGAAAAGGGGATGGGGAGGGGGTGGGGGAAAAGTTGGGAATAGGTTGGGGGAGGGGAGAGGGATCATGTGGTGGGAGAGGGGTAACTAGGGCGGTGAGGGGGGTGGTGGATCATGGACAGGGAAGGTTGGAAGGTAGAAGGCGAGGGGGGTAGGTGAGGGAGCAAAAATCTGTCCCAGAACGGCAAACATATACTACTGGTGTCTGGTCCGGTTTTTTCTCCCAGAACTTAGTGCCTTCGCCATTCAAGTTCCAGCTTTTCAATTCTGTATGTAGATCTGTGGTTCCATATGCGGCCCAAGTATGGGGATTTCAGCGATATGAGGAACTTGAGAAATTTCAAAGATTCTTTATCAAAAAATTATTTCCTCTTCCTACCGCCATCCTCAATTATATGGTGTATATTGAGAGTGGAATTGGCCTTTTGAGGTCTATACACTGAAACTGCATTTTAAATACTGTTTAAAAGTTCTTATCCTCCCTTCACACCGCCTCCCAAGAATAACTGCATTAGAGATAATTAAAAAGAAAACATCTTGGTTTAAGAGCAGAATTGATCTTGCTCAGAAATATTCTTGTCAGTTTGATTGTTCCATAGATTCTATATCTGAGTGGAAAAACCAGCTTTTTGTTTTGGCTAACAGAATAAAAGCAAATCATCGGGAGGTGTGTGTGTTGAAGTCTACAGTCTCTACTCATTTTCTCTTATACAATGAATTGGATCATGATTTCAGTATGTGTAGCCTGTTGAAGGATCAATCTTCTGGCCTCTCCTTAATTGAACTGCGGTGGCTTTTTAAATTATGTGGTGAGGTGCTATTCTGAACTATACACCCTGGCTTGAAAGAGAAATTGAGATTTGCTCCCTGTGTAACTTTAGTAAAGTTGAGGACTTATTCCATTTTATGGCTGAGTGTTCCATTTTGTCTGAACTTCGGGGCTTTATATGGGAGTTTCCAGATTAACGAAGTCTGCACTTGTAGCCCTCCTGAACGGAGGGCCTCTCATTCATTATACTCGACATGCTTGGAAGTACCGACATGATTTAATTTTTAGTTAAACTTTTATTTGTTTGAGTTAAGCCTTTATTTGTACAGATATAATTTATTACTTAATTGTATCTTTATTTATTATTTTATTAATAATCATATACTATAATGAAGTTCTTTATTTTCTTTTCTCTTTAAAAAAATAAATAATTAAATAAAGGAAAAAATTATTATTGATTTATATGTCTTATGAATTTATAATCTTGTTTGAGACTCTGGCTGACGGATTGATCCATGCCTATAGAGTAACTTGTTTATATACCATTATGTATCATTTGAAACAATAAAATGCTATTATTATTATTATTATTATTATTATTATTATTATTATTATTCAGAAAGGAGTTGGTTTGTAGCTTTGGTACTGTTAACATTATTTTTGTGCGGTCTCTATTTTTTGGTCATTTTCTAAGTTTATAGTGACTGTTTCTTTCTGTTTTTTGGCCTACTTACGTGATTAACTGATCTTGTTTTGATGGTGATAAGCAAAAGGAAAAATTTTAAAGGGAAATAGGGAAAAAATCAGTGAAAGTTGTGTGAAAAAACATAAAATTTGTTTTTGTGTAAAATTTGATGAGTGCATTGTTTTGCTATTATTTATTTAGTTCTATTTGGGCGGAGTTCAAGTCTCAAGACTGGAGTGGGGTTTTACAGAGTGATCCGTAAGCCACGCCCACCTTGCCAAAATAACTTTTGCAGTCGCACTAGCAACATCTCATTATCTGGAAATATTTCACTTTTTTTATTTATTTATAATTCTTTACTGAATTTGTTCACTTTGCACAATTAACAACGAAAAGCACAGGCATTATTATTACGATAATTCTGTTTCCAATGATTTCTGAGAGGAGTTATAGAGAAAAGAAAACGAATTTCTAACTCTCCTAAAGTAAATAAAAAACAGGAAAAAATGGTTGATGAGATTGAATTTACGAAGAGTTCCTTTGATGAGGATTCTTTCATGTTAAAAATGGGTAATTTGTTCGATCTAAAATTGCAAGATTTACATAATAAATTGATTGGAAAGCTGGAAAGTATTCTAACTGAAAATAAATCACTAAAGGCAGAGATAAGTGTTTTAAAAGCGGAAAATAAGCAGATGGCAAATGGGATGGAATTACTACTCAAGAAAAATAAAGCCAAAAATTTGATATTTAGAGGAATATCGAATGTTAATGAGGTAGGCGACAAAGTTACTTTAATCAGAGAAATTTGTGAAAATTCTTTGGCCTTGAGTAATATAGAAGTGGATAAGGCATACTCCCCAGGAAATAGCGCTGTAATTGTGGCTGAATTTTTGAGAAATTCAGATATGTTGGCCGTGTTAAAAAATTCCAGGAAATTAAAAGATACTGGGATTTGGATTCATAAAGATCTTACATTTGAGGAGAGGAAAATTAGGAAGAAATTAGTAGAGTTAAAAAGGGAAATAATTAGTATGAATAAAGATGCAAGGGTTTTAGTGAGGACAAGATATTTATTATATAAAAATAAAAAATTTTATTGGAATGAAGAAAACGGATTCAGTACAAAGAATAAAGAAGATTTAAAGTTACTACTAGGCTGCCCTCTTCTAGAAAGTGGCGATCATTTTTTAGAGCAGACAACAGTGTCAATAAACAAAAGAAGTCCTTGTATTACAATATTTCGAATATTGGATTTTGGAATGTACACGGCTATGGTAATTTGTTTAATTTGTCCACTACTGAATGCGAACTATTAATAAAAAAAGATATCATTTGCTTGAGTGAAACATGGCTTTCTACTGATTTGATTAGTGTGCCGTTTTTTATGACTGATTATGACTACTGTGTCTCTCCGGCTGTTAAATCTTCTACTAGAGGTAGGCCAAGTGGAGGCCTAGTGATATTCTGGAGGAGAAACCTCATTAAGGATGTTCAAGTAGTTTCAAGTTCTAGGAACTGGCTCTTTGTGTCTCTGAAATTAAATGGCCTTAGTGTTCTTCTTGGCTCAGTTTATTTTAGACCTTCAGGAGGGGACGACTCTAACTTGGATTTATTTTCATCGGAGCTTTCGGACTTAACCCAGAGTTTTGAAGATTCTATCTTAATTGTAGGAGGGGATTTTAATACAAGAATCGGTTCGCTAAACTCGCTAGATGATGAAATATTTTCTGGTAGTTTATTTTCAGGGTTGAGAACTTCATTGGACCAAATTGTGAGTAAAAGAGCTTCTTATTTGGTAGATATGATGGAATCAGTGGGCTTGTTCGTTTGTAATGGCAGGGCAGAGGGTGATTCTCCGTCAAATTTTACATTTGTTTCACAAAACGGATCCAGTACTATTGATTTGGTCTGGATTTCTATAGCTTCACTTCCTTTCGTTAAAAACTTTCAGGTAGAAAATTTATCAAACCTTTCAGATCATTTCTTATGTAACGTATCTCTCTTTAGCTTAAATAATTTAAAAACGAGCATTTCTGGAGTAAATACTTTTCCTGTAGTAGTCAGAAACTTAAAGAATTTAATTGATTTTGAGCTTTGTTTACAGTCAAATGTAAATATTTATTTTAATAGTGAATCGGTAGACGAGCTTTATAATAATTTTTATACAACAAATTAAATTGTATGTATGAAAGTAATTTAATTGTGTTTAAACATGCCAATCAAATTAATATTAACAAACCGTGGTATTCCAAAGAGTGCGTTACAGCTAAGAAGAATGTAAATAAAAGTTATAGAATTTGGCGTAAAAATAGAATGAATGCTCACCTAAGAACTGTATTTGTAGATAGTAAGAAGAACTACAGACAACTGATAAAAAATGCAAAAAAAGCATTTTATGATGATCTGAAGGTTTCTCTTAGAAATGTTAAGAACCCTACTGAATTCTGGCGTACTGTGAAACATTTTCAATGTAAGAAATTTACTGATTGTCCGATTCCTTTGAGTGAATGGGAGAATTTCTATTCTGAAATTCTTCCACCTAAATTTATTAATGACATTTCATTTCTTGGCGTTACACACCCTGTGCTAGATACGGATATTACAATGGACGAATTGCTTAGTTCTATTAATAAGTGTAAACTCAATAAAGCTACCGGATTTGATCTGATACCGAATGAGTGTTTCAAGCGACTTTCTCCTCCCTGGCTTCATTATTTATTAAATTTGTTTAATAAGATTTTCAATACTGAAACTTATCCGAATTATTGGCATAAAATAAAAATGAAATTATTACATAAAAAAGGGAACCCTTCTGATTTGAGTAACTACCGTGGTATTGCCATATTTAATACAATTTCTAAAATTTTTACAATAGATTGGTTAACTGGTGTGAGGAACACAGCTTAATTCCGGAAGAACAGATGGGCTTCCGAAGTGGAAGAGGATGCAGAGATGCAGTTTTCACCCTATCATCTGCAGTAAATTTGCATCTTAGATTGCCTAAAAGGAAAGTTTTTGGAATTTTCATTGACCTCAAAAGAGCTTTCGACTCTGTGTCGCATGAGAAGTTGTGGCAGAAATTGTATGACCTGGGTATCAGTGGTAAATTATTAAGGCTAATTATGAACATGTACAATGCTGCTACAATGGCCATTTCTTGTAGCAATGAGGTCTCTAAAGAGTTCGAAATTTCGGAAGGGTTACTTCAGGGTGAAATCCTGAGCCCACTACTTTTTGCCCTTTTTTTGTCAGATATAGTCCGGTTTTTTGAGGGCGCTAACGTAAAAGGTGTAAATATTAGCTCAGTTAAAGATCTAATTATGATACTCTACGCAGACGACATTGTGATGCTATCCTCGACCTGGATGGACGCACAGAACAGTTTAAGAGCGTTAAATAATTATTGCTCCCGAAATTCATTAACTGTAAACGCCGAAAAATCCTTTGTGGTTGTTTTTCAAAAAGGTGGCCGTTGTTTGAATAAAAAATTGTATTATGATGGTAAAATTATTAAATTCGCTAATAAATTTAATTATTTGGGTTTACCCTTTAGTATTTGTTGTGGTGGTTGGTTCCGCAGAGCTGGAAAGCATCAGAGACATTTTCCGTGGTAGCCTGCTTCGTTTTGTGGTCATCGACGGTTTCGGGCGTTCGCCCATCTTCAGGATGCGTTTTTCAGACAGTGTGCCAACACAGACTCGTACAGAGACTTAGCTTCACACAACTTCACCTAAGTTAGTGTGAAGCTAAGTCTCTGTACGAGTCTGTGTTGGCACACTGTCTGAAAAACGCATCCTGAAGATGGGCGAACGCCCGAAACCGGTCGATGACCACAAAACGAAGCAGGCTACCACGGAAAATGTCTCTGATTACCCTTTAGTACGTCGGCAAAATTTTATCCCGCTACTGAGCACTTTTTGTCCAAATTCGTTGCTGCTAAATCGACCGTTTTAAATGTACTCAGAAGCTCTAAGTCGGACAATTGGAAGTCGAAGTGTTATCTTTATGAGTCTCTGGCTGAGTCGGTGCTTTTATATTTATCTGAGGTCTGGGGTGGTCCATACACTGAACAAATTGAGAGAGGTCAGTTGTTGTTCTTCAAAAATCTCTTAAGATTGCCAAAAAAATACGCCTAGTGCCTATGTTCGGATGGAGGTAGGTCGGATCCATTCAAGATTTACAGTATTTAAAAGAATGATTGGCTGGTGGCTGTCTCTGTTGGCGATGCCAGAGGACAGATTACCAAGAATGTGTTTATCGCGTCTTGTACAGGTTGAAAACAATTTCAAATTACCATTTAATTGGTACTCATATTTAAAGTATAATTTATGTTTAACTGGACATCAGTATTTATTAATTGAGGATGTTGATACTATTAAAAATAACAAATTTAATGTCTTGTCTTCTTTCAGAAATTATTTATTCAGTAAAGATGTTGAGTTTATCTTAAATTCTTCATTTAACCCTCATTTTAGATGTTTATCTAGTTTTGACCCTCAAGGTGAGCTCTATTTGCATTTTAATTCTAATATCGAAAAAATACGAATTTTTTGTCAACTGCGTTTATGTAATTATAAAAAGAATTTTAGGATAATTCACGGTCATGACAGATATCAATTTTTTCCTTTAGCTTTTTGTAAATTGTGCAATAACGATAAAAAAGATGATCTTTTACATTTCTTATAGGATTGTAAAGTTTTGGATAATTTAAGAGCTAAATTCTTAAGTAAATATTTATCAACTGCTTATCCACAAACAGACTTACTGATGTCTAATGATTATAAACAAATAAACGATATGTTTTGTTATCTATCTGCAGGTTTAAAGTTACGTAGAAATTTGTATGATTGAGAGACATCACTTCCTTTTGTTTTATTTTTATTCTTTCTTTCTATTATTGTTGTTCTGTTTATTTACAAAAAGAAGAAAATAGGGAGGAAAGGGAGAAAAAAGGAAAAAGGAATGTATTTACAAAAAGTTTATTTACAAAGAATAAGAAAAAGAGAGAGAAGGGAGGAAGAAAGGAGAAATTCTTCTCTCTCTTTATTAATCAATTTATTTTTTTTATTTTTCTCAGCTGATTTTGTTTTCACCCACTTAATTGTTTTTAAGAGTATATATAGATATAAGAGCTCTTTTACTCAGTTTCACTCTTATTTTCACAGATGTTGTTTTGTTTGTTCTTAACTTTATGATCTTATTTTTATTTCTATAATTATTTTGAGTTTTGTAACCAACTCCTGCTACAGAATGTATTTTCTAAAGCAATAAAATATTATTTAATTTTTTTTAATTATTATTCAGAAAGCTTCAGTCCCCATAAAGGAGTGAGAAGCGCCTTTCCCTCCAAAGTGTAACATCCAAAATAGGGTAGCTCTGTTGCTCTATTGCCAGGTCATAGAGTCACCGAGGCATTCTCATATTGTTTTTGAACTGATGACAATGAGCTTAGAGCTTTAATGGTGACCTGGCTATCGAAAAGAATGACAATCTCCTGATTCCTAAATTTTCTGTCGAGATTAGATTAAACTGGACACATCTTCCAATTACATGAATTTCCTGGAAGCATCCTGGAAGATGCTTGGAAACTTGCCCATAGGATCCGAATGTCTAGTTCTTGGCACAAACACTCCGGTCCCAGTCTCCTCAAGGATCCTCGACTCATCCGTGTACCACAGAATAGCAAAAAGCCAGGCAGAGCCAGGTTAACTGCTGCACTCTTTTCTGGTACTTAGCTTCGCAGAATTTTTTTTAACAAAGCTGTATTTCTTTTCTTATTCATTCCTAGGGGGGTTATTGGCACATAAGGATAACCACTTCCTTGTGCCAATACACCCTTCCCTTCCGATATCCCCGTGGATATTGTGATGATAGCTGCCTTTATCTGAGAGGATAGGTCTTTCAAACCCAGCTGCCATATATGTTTGACGGATAATATCATTAAAATTCATTTCAAAGTTAATGAAGATGGGGATAATTCCCTACGAAGTGAATCATTCCAAGTTGACTATATCAGTCACTCGATAAAACTGTTTAAATCTGGTTTTAATTTTCTTTTAAACTTTTAACTAACTTTCATATTTTGATTTGTTAGACGTAGCAAACGCTTTATATTTAAACAAAATGTTATGAAATTTTAAACAGATTAATCAAATTAAGAGTAGTAGTGTTTCATCTAATAAGATTAGCGCTAGCACATCTGTTGCTTCTTATATAACAAATTACAGTAAAACAAATCTTCTAAATGTTAAGATTTATTTGGTAATTTATAAGAACTGAAATATTTCTACTACGAAACTTGGTGAAGAACAAACATGATGATATACAGACTTATTTTAACACCAACATTAATTTCTGTGTCGGTAGCTAAATTGCAGACATCTTTCTCAACCTATATTACTCTTTACTTATTGTTCCTCATATAGAGGGTAGCAGAGGGGCTGGGAATTCAGAAACAGGTGATATTGGTAGCAGTTAAATAGGTACAAGGAATTCCCCTCTGATCTTTAAACAAATTGTTATATTAATTTAATTATTTAGTTAAATCACTGGTTATGTTAAAAAAGAATGAAGTAAACACAAAGAAATAACATTTTATTAAAAAACACAAATATTTAAAAAAAAAAAAAAACAAATAAACAATTATATCGTAATTATGAACAGTCTAGAACATTTGATAGAAGTCCAAACTACCAGAAGATCTACCCTCTTCTAGAGTGTTCCATCATTCGAAATGGTTCTCATTGTTAAATTTAACTATTCTAATATAAGACATATTTCTTCACACTGCACACCATGTGTTTAGTAAATATTTTCAGCACCGATTATACAGATAACGTCTAGACTCTTTTAATTTCTAATTAATCGAAGCCTTTATTTAAATAAAAATTTATATCTGGTATTGATCACACAATTTTAAATCAAAATTACAGTGAATTTTATCAACTAGTTTTTGATATGTTCAAAAAAGATTGACGTCAATTTTTTGAATTTTGTGAGAATAGGTTGAGTTTTGTGTTGGTGGAGGTTATGTCTTGGTCTGTCGGGTTTCTCCGTTTCCTTCCTTTTCCCCACTGCAAAGTCCGCAATCAGAGTGATATCATAATGAAAAAGGGAAATTCTTCCGTATGAAATCTGATCAAAAGGGTGATGATGAGTTTGTTGAAGTGCCTTCTAAAAAAAAAACAAAAAAAACCAAGAGAAAATTATTTCCACTCTTTCTGCTGAAATGGCATTTAACAGGATAATTACTTCCAACTCCCCACATAGCGCTTTCTGATTCGGAAAAAGACGAATTCATGAATCTTTAGTCAATCCGAATACCAATAGAAAAACTAAGAAAGTAACATGCCTCCTATGGAGGTCGGTTATGTACTCCCAAATTAGAAATCAAAAGGTGACTATGGATTCTATCAATCCAATTGAAGATTATTATTGCTGAATAAAGCTTCAACACCCAACCACACCTATCCTATTAAAACTGAAATAGTGCATACTATAGAATAAAACCCCTATCTGCTATAACACCTGAAGCAGACAAAAATTTAGCAAAAATGTTGAACTTAAATGAACTTGAATGAAAATGTTATTCAATTAAAGAAAAAAAGGTGCTGATGAACAAAGTGTTCAATAATATCCTACTTATGTTGTGAATCACACAAAAGGTACATTGATGAAAGAGATATTAGTTGTTCGAACGATTATCTACTGTCGTGTTCAGTGGGAGAAATATAACATTGCGATGCTTTTGTTGAAATTTTATACTAGAAAAAGGAAACCTAAATTTGGAAAAAAACTGTGGTCAAGAGTAATTTGTCTGCAAGCAATAAAAAATAAAAATGTTTATTTATTGTCAAATATATACATATTTACAAAGTGCTTCAAGAGTACCAGATACAACATCTTTTCCTCTTCCTTTATACAAATAGACTTGACTATTTTATAAGCAAATAGATTTGTTGGGAAAAATGACAAATAAAGAACCCAACTCTGACACAAACCTATTACTATTGTGGTGGACTAATTATATGTCTTATTCTTTTTATGTTTATAGCTGCTCCTAGTGTTGTAACTGCCTATACTTTTAATTAATGTATTGTCATTAATTCAAGCATTTGCTTGACAAAAAAAATTGAAACGAGTTTCTCGCAGTATTCTTTGATGTACTGTACCTCCGTTTTCTCATGTAATTTTCTAATTGGGGTGTATCTAGGAGCATCAATGGCAAACCTTAAAAACATTCTCTGCAATTTCCTTAGGTTGGTCTCACTGGTTATACTCCAACATGGAATAGCATAAGTGAGTACAGATATCATTAGCACCTTGTATATCAATATTTTATTGCTAACACTCAGTGTGGAATTTCTATTTAAAAGTGGAAAGAGTTGCACTATAAGCCCTTTACATTTCTGTCCTATTGCAATAATATGTGGAGTAAAATAATAGTGATCTTCCAGTATGACCCCCAATACTTGACACTGGGAGTCCATTCTTATTTGTTGCTGAAAATTTGGTCTTCTTTTGGTAAACAAGATTGTTTGTGTTTTTGCTATGTTTATTTTAATTTTCCATTTGTGGAAGTATTTTAAAATTCTATGGAAGTTTTGAGACAGTCTGTTAGTAATTGTGTCCGTTCGCCATGACGACACACAGAGCCGTATCATCAGCAAACAGGGATAGCAGTACATTATTTTTTGCTGGTTGTCTGTAAACAGTGTTATGACTGTAAACTAAGTAATTTGTAAAGTAAATAAATTGTGGAGTTAATCAGCGCTCATCTGACCCTCTAACTGTGAAGTATTATGTAGGATATAGGAAAAAGGCGCCTCTCTCCCTTTCATTGGTCCCGAGCCTGCTATTAGCTTCCAGTCATGGAAATGCAGCATTCATCGTTATAGATGAGCACAGTTGGTTGTCGGTAGTCCAGGATGGTCATCAGGGGTCAGGACAGGCTATGAGAGAGATGTTGCTGTGTCTTTCACGGAACTCTATTGGGCATTGTGGTTTAAGCAGACACCTCCACGTGATGGGGCTGATGCCAGATCCATTTTGTAGAGTCGTTGAGACAGAGGAGGAAACACTCATCAATCTTATGTCAGGTAGCAAGGTTTGGGAGGAAATTAGGTTCAGAACCTTGTCTGTGGAAGACCTTTCCCTTTAAGGTAATTGTCCGATTTGTTCGTGGATTAGACCCGGTTTGGTGTTGTTTTTCTTGGGGTAGCTATAGCTATATAGTGGCTATATAGTGTGTAGCTATAGCTATAGCTCTAGCATATAGCTATGTAGTGGGACTTTGGATAGCTTACGGTTTGGTCCCTCCCCACAGAAGAATAATAATAACATAGGAGAATAGAACATAGGAAAAGTTCTAAAAGTGAATAAATTACAAGGAAGTTTATCCATTTCAATAATTAGTTTAATTAATTTAAAAAGCAAGATTAACTTCAAACACACTATAATAATCAATATGGACAATATACAAAATCTCTGACAACTGACGACAACTCACTTTGGACTGCTACTAAACGCTTATTAAAATTTCAACAAACTTCCTCTCCTCTTCGCTCTGCCGATAACTCCTGGGCCAAATCAGACCAAGAAAAAGCTGAATTATTCGCAACTCACCTCTCATCTGTCTTCATAGCACATCCTAACATCCAAGACTTAGGATGTAAGGATGTGTTACACATTACACAACAACACACAACAGAAATTAACAAAGAACTAGACACACCTTTACCCCTTTCACTTCCTCCCAACGCATTTACATCCACTCAAGTCAAACTGATCATTACCAATCTCTCCAAGAAAAAAAGCCCTGGTTACGATCTAATTACAGCTCAAATCCTTCAACAACTACCTAAAAAACCAATAATTTTTCTTACTACTATATACTAAGAACTACCTACTATCCTATTCTCTGGAAATTCTCTACAATTAGAATGAAATCAAAACCCAAGAAACCAACTCATCAGCCTTCTTCCTACCGTCCCATTAATCTCCTTCCCATTCTAGGAAAAATATTTGAAAGACTCCTTCTACCTCGCCTTCTAAAAATTATTGAACCATTGAAGATAATACCAAACCATCAATTCGGTTTCCGCTGCTGTCACTCCACAATCCAGCAAGCTCATCGTGTTGTAGACACCATCGCTACTTCGCTTGAACTAAAACAGTTCTGTGCCGGCGTATTCTTAGATGTCTCTCAAGCTTTCGACAGGGTATGGCTTGAAGGATTGCTGTGCAAACTCAAGCGCTATCTACCCACTACTTACTATCTCATTCTTAACTCCTACCTCTCAGACCGATTCTTCCAAGTAATTCATGGCACTTCTCAATCTTCTATTCATCCCATTCTTGCTGGAGTACCACAAGGAAGTGTTTTAGCTCCCCTGCTCTATACTCTCTACACAGCTGACTTTCCTTTACCCAATACCTCCATTTACACCTTCGCTGACGACACTGCAATCCTCTCCACACATACTGATCCTACTCTAGCAGTTCGTTCTCTACAATCCCACCTGAAAACTTTGGAATCCTGGCTTCAAAAATGGCGAATAAAAATCAACCCACAGAAATCCAAGTACATAGTCTTTACACTAAAACGAAAAACTCTTGCTCCTGTCTACTTGTATAACTCACCTATTCCCTCAATAGACCATGTGCGGTACCTTGGACTGTACCTGGACAAGTGACTTACTTGGTATCCACACACAAGACTTAAACGCATTGAACTGAATAATAGATACAAGCTCCTAAAGAGACTACTCGACCAACGCTCAAAACTAACACTCTACAATAAAAGACGATTGTATCTATCTCTTTTGGCTCCTATATGGACTTACGGACTCGAACTTTACGGAACTGCAAAACGATCTAACATAAACAAAATACAGATCCTACAATCTAAGATCCTCCGCCATATCCTAAACGCACCCTTTTTTGTCAGTAATCTAACTATCCACAATGACCTCAAAATTCCATTCGTTTCTGAACTTGCCAAAACTCGTTACAATAGCTTCCATCATAAACTCTATCACATCCTAACCCTTTAGCTGCAAATTTATCGTCAACGACACTTCCTTCTAATCCTCACAGACGGCTGAGGCGCCGCTGGCCACGGGACCAATTGGTCGACTAGTGATGGTCATCACTGGATGACCGTCATTCACGAATATCACGTCATTTGTCTATTTGTTCATACAACACATTTACTTGTTGTATATGAACAGTTGTAAATATTCAATAAAAAAGTTATATATAAAAAAAAAAAGCAAGATACTCAAGGTACTTTAAAAATAAAGCGGGAATACTTGCCAAAAATTGCTTAACTTTCTTCACAACTTAATTACCAAAATTATTAATTTGGTGAATAGAAAAACTATTTGTGGACAGCTGAGATGTTATTTGTCTTCCGTGGACACCAAAGACTATATAGTTTGTCAACAGTGTATACCTGAGCTGAGACAATAGTCTTTTGTAGACTTGCAACACCAGTGGATTTTGCATTGTTCTCCAATGTGATTTTTTTGATGGACTTCAACCAGCAATTTTTTCCTAACTTCGTACGCTGTTATCTTGGCTAAGTCCGGATTATTCCTAAATATTTCTGTAAATTTCGCCCACTGTATTCCGCAAACACGCTAAATATCCTTCTGCCCTTGTTTTGCTTTCACCTTTGAGAAAATAATAACTTTGCAATCTCTAGATCCATTGAGCAAGCATACCTGTATTTTTTATTTTTTCTAGTTAGGTTTATCTATCTATCTATTTATCAATATATATAAAAATTCAGCATCCGTATGTTTGTGTCGGCAAAACTCGAAAAGTAGTCGATGGATTGACTTGAAACTTAGACACAATATTGCATTTCTATATAAGAGTGTTTATATATACATTTTATTTCGAAGTTCCCACGGAAACGGGAAATTCTGAGCGTTTCGCGGGGTGGGCAGAAATAGACAGGCGCAGACGCGTTACGATGGTGGATTTCAAATACACGAGACGGATCCCAACTGTCGTTCACCTTGCTGTTCATCTTGAAAACGGACAAAGAGTGTATTTCACGGACCAAACATACAGGACAGAGCAACAAATCCACCGAACACAAGATTAACAGGATTTTTTCAATTATGTCAAACAGATGATTTTGCAAGAACTTTGTTGTATGCAGACATTCCGACCTATTACACTTGGAACGCAATACGTAAGGATTTCGAAAGAAGAGAGAGAGGCAAAGCAGTAGTTGGACAACCTGGCATATTTTCATCTAATGCATTAGGAAGAACATACACTATACATCCGACCCACGCAGAATGCTTTTATTTACGTTGGCTTCTCATTACCCAGCATCATTTATACACTTGCGAACAGTGGATGGAATAGTAAATAATAACAACGGAGTGCGAGCGAGGCACTTAATAGCTGGAAACATACAATCATTGGGGTAGTCAATTGAAGATTCATCCGCTACTACTAATCCATTTCAAATATGTACGCTGTTCGCATTTGTTTTATCTACATGTTTCCCGTCACAACCACTACAATTGTGGGAGAAATACTAAGACTACATGGCCGAAGATATTCTGCACAGAATGCTTCGAGAAGCACATAATCATGGCTTGGATTTCACTGAAGAAATATACAATAAAGAGCTAATCTTAAATGAGGTCTTGCAATGTGTGGCAAGTTGTTGGCACAATTGGGAGTAACAGCACCGAATAGGTCGATCAATGCAAGAGAACTGCTCAGAGAGCAATCATACACCAGAATTGACTTACAGCTGTTCGTTCAAGAAAATACACTGAAACTCCTTCAAGAACAAAAGATATCATTTAATACCATCATACAAGCTGTGGCTAACCAATCCGGTGGATTGTACTTTTTGGACGCTCCAGGTGGAACTGGGAAAACGTTCTTAATTTCCTTAATCCTGGCTAAAATCCCTTGAAATGGCCATATTGCGTTAGCACTTGCTTCTTCAGGTAATGCTGCTACGTAGATGGAAGGAGGTAGAACAGCGCATTCAGTTCTTAAAATTTCATTAAACATGCACTTCACAGAAAGCCAAACGTGTAACATGTCTAAAACATCAGGAATGGGAAAGGTTCTTTGGGCGTGCAAAATCATTGTATGGGATGAGTTTACAATGGCTCACAAGAAGTCATTAGAAGCATTAGACCATACATTGAAATACTTGCGAAATAATCGGGCTCCATTTGGTGGCGCATTGGCGTTACTATCCGCGGTGACTTCAGGTGAAACGCTTCCAGTGATACCTCGCTCAACAGCAGCTGATGCTGATCAGGCTGATGCATGCCTGCTTGAAATATTCTACTCTTTGGGGCACATTAAAAACAATTCATTTAACAACGAATATGAGAGGTCAACTTCAAAACATGACCAAGCTGCCATATTTTCAAGACAATTACTACTTTCAAGTCGGTAACGGCACTGCATCTACCAATCCAGCAGCAGGAAAAACCACCTTCCCATCTAATTTCTGCAACATTGTACATTCAAAAGAAGAATTAGTAGAAGAAGAATTAGTAGACAAGGTATTCCAAAGCACCAAAACAAATTATTCAAATCACGCATGGTTAAGCGGAAGAGTCATTCTAGCGGCTAATAATGTCGACATGCTCGATATGAACAACATCATTCTAAACAGAATCGCAGGTGAAACAGTGACATACAAATCCATTCACTCTGTGATGGTCCAAAGTGAATTTTCCAACGGAATTTCTTTATTTACTCGATGTTTCCGGAATACCGCCTCACATTCTAAATTTGAAAATTGGGGTGCCAATTATATTACTCCGAAACATCAATCAGCCATAGTTATGCAATTGTACATGATTAGTAGTTAAAAAATTGATGAATAATTCTAATTGAAGTAACAGTTCTCATTGGACCTCATAAAGGTGAAGACGTGCTAATTCCACGAATACCACTCATTCCGACATATATGGCGTTCTAGTTCAAACGACTTCAACTTTTAATATACCTTGCGTTCGCCAAGGACAATGTACGGTATGAATTTAGAAAATGAATGCTTCTCTCATAGGCTTCTCCCTAATGTCGCATGCTCCAGAGTCGGTAAACCATCTGATCTTTATGTTTATGCAGAAAATGGGCAAACAAAAAATGTAGTCCATTCACTAGCTTTACAATAAAAGCAGATTTTCAGTTAAAAACATTTTGATTTTTTCCTTTCAGTTCACAGCAACGCAACGTAGGGCATTAAATTGAATGATGCGTTTTCTTGCTGAATCTATCTATGTTAACTATCCCTTCTATTTACTTCCCTAATAATTAAAATCAAACTGAGCCACAGCTAAGCGTGGCCGGGTTAAGCTAATATATATGATATATATAATTTTTGATTTGTTCAATACACAAATAAATATAACAGAAAATAATCAAACGTTATTTTACGTAAACGTTTATCCTTCATTTATTGTTATGTTAATTTACATTGTTAGTACATTTTATATTAATGTTGGTTTGTCACCGTATAATGATGATGTGCGATCAAGAGGAAGTTCATTGATTGATATTTGTCCAATTATCAAGTTCAATGATCAACATCTATGATGCGTGTCACTGTGTTTCCTGTGCGTGTCTTTTCCACTAATATTTTATTGATGAAACAATATTATTATTATTGATCTTTATTTTTTTCCATTTGCGATGTTATGATAATCATACTGATAAAAAGTAATTATTTTTTACCTTAACTCATTATATTTGTGAACAAAAAATATTCTAAAAATTGACTTCTAACTAGCCAAAAAATACTTGTACGGAAATTGCAGAGGTTTTTTTAATTACCCAATTAGTTCTTCATTTTTTTATATTAATATTTTATTTTGTTTTGTTTTTGTCTAAGCCAAATTGAATTAAATGTACAATGTTTAATATTAAGCATAATGCAAACAATTTCCTGGACAAATAATTAGTTTTTCTAAATTTGTTTAAAAAAAAATACTATTTTTATTTGAAATGAGAAAGGTATCTCTATGATCCTTATTTCAAGACAATTCAAATTATTATTTATACTATATACAATTTATAAATATATTAAATAAATAAATAATAATTTTAAGTAAATAATAAATACTAATATATTAAATTATAAAATTTACAATATACGAAATAAACAAATGAGATACGGCTAAGCATCTAAATAAAAAAACAGTCACTGAGTTTTGAAATAAATTACAATTGAGTTAGCAAAATAACGTAATATTATCAATCAAATTATTAATAAATACAGATATAAATTTGCTTATACTTTGTATTGTCAAATCAATTCTATTGTCAAAAATTATCAACTCATTATAAACATTTAACATCTGATTCATGGTTGTGTCGCTCATGTTTACATTTACATGTCATAAAGTATTTGCCTTTTCCCTTGTACTTATTGATGGAATATAAACATTTATATTGCCCAACATATTTTATAGTTATTTGTTATAAATAATTCATTTAAATGAACTTTTCTTAAACATGATAATTTATAGATTTAATAATTATTATATCTAAGTATTTGTGTTGTATAGTTAAATGGACAAATGGTAACACTCTTGTCTTATATTTAGTACAAATATCTTAAAAATTTGTTTTGAATTTCTTCCTAAAAATAATAAAAGAGCCAGAATCTGGGAGTTAGAGTTCCATAATAAATCACAATATTCTAGTTTGGGCCTATTAAATAAAATTATCAATATTATAAACATAATATAATGTTTATATTGGGTTTGAGAAGGAGAGATATTGGGTTTGTTGGATGCATGAACTGGAAGTAAAGCTGAACATTGTATAATAGAAAAGTAACACAAACTGCCTGGACTTTTCACTAAAATATATAAAATGGTAGGGAGAGATTTAGGGTGTGAAAGAGAAAGGTTGTTGACGCGCTGTGACTGCTGTGTGGATTCTGTTGCAAGACTGTCGGTAGACTCTGTCCTATGGCTAACACAGCTGTATTTAAACAGATTCTCCCACTCTAGTCTGGCCTCAACTAAAGAGTGTCCTGTCTCTCTCTCTCTCTCTCTCTCTCTCTCTCTCTCTCTCTCTCTCTCACTGCTTTGGATCCCTCTCTTCGGATCCTATTGCAATAATAAGCTGTGTGTTCGCATCGCAATATAATTGTACAGCCCTAATTTTAGAATTAAAGTGTTGCTTATTTTTAATGCTTTTAATTGAAGATGCAACATTTTCAGAGCTTCAGAAGTAATGACATTACTTCTGGTTGGACATTTACACTGGTTAAATTACTAAAGAACCAAATACCAAGATCTTTTACATATTTTTCATTAAATTCTATTACGTTATTTGATGGAATACTAAAACTGTTCTGTCTAGAATATGTAATTGCACTGTAATTAGTAGATTAATACTTTTTATTAACCTTTCATGATAATCGGTTCATTGAATAGGCGAACAAATTCATATTCTGCATCTTAATTACATGTATTAGGACAGTAATAATGCGGTTTTTGTTAAATATTGCGCGAAAAAACAGCCTGATTTAAAACACATATGTGATTTTCTCTTACGGCATTTTTTTTATCCTACATCAGGGCTTCGACTATTCTACGTCGCGCGGTCCAGTTTAAAAAGGCTGTGCTGGCTACTGATTTGATTAGTTTAGTTGGATATCCACGGAGCACGTGAGAACAACTTCACCCCTCCCCCATTCTTACATTAACAACGTTCTCATCATCCAATTATCAAATGTTCTACGAACCTAGAAGTTTTCGAACAAATTTTTGTATCTGTACAAATGAATAGGTACAATAGTCCTTAGTTTATAGAAAAGTGTACAATAAACCAAAATGATATTAAAAAGTGAAAGTTTAGCTTCACAACAATAACCCAAAATCGGAGCCATGAATCCCTTTTCTTTCATTATGTTTTGTGCAACAAAAAATGCAGCAAAGAAACACACAATTCGGAAGTGAGGCTGGAACTTGCAGCACATATTACATCACAAAAACTTAATCATCAGATTGAAGGCAGGAGGTGGGAATTGTGAATGTAGAACAGGTACCGGGTAACAGTTTGTAAGTATGGCACTTATGTTAGGAATGCTGTAAGCTAAAGAAGAAAAATAAACAACAGAATTGAAAATGCAGACAGTAAGATGTTTAATTCATTAAATAAGTGTAATTAGCGTAGC
This sequence comes from Triatoma infestans, assembly GCA_011037195.1. NCBI lineage: Eukaryota > Metazoa > Arthropoda > Insecta > Hemiptera > Reduviidae > Triatoma > Triatoma infestans. The sequence continues at coordinate 27,601 of JAAEAF010013672.1, forward strand.
TTGCAATCCGTAATACGTCCAACAGTGACGGTCATAGTTCACAGCTAAGTGACGTGCAATGATGTCATGAGAATACCATAATTAGGTGTGGGCGTGAAGTAATTTCTATTCTTAGGAAATATTAAAGTGGACTAGTTAGGGTTCAAGTATTATTCTAGGTATGTACGACTGCCATTCCCAAGGTCATAAGGAAGAAAAAAACTGACGAGGCAAGATAACATGGCCGGCATGAGAATACATCATGAAATAGTGCCAAACTCTCTGCAAGGACAGATCGAAATTGTGACAGAATCTCTTTAAGTACAGAAGTCTTGATTAAGCGAGTTGGTAAATAATATTCCCGTCATAAATTCCAGTTTTGGTTTAGCGTTTGTCGTAATATACACACAATTATTGTGTTGTGTTTATATATTTCCTTCAGTCAGACAGGGCGTTATGAAGATGAAGATCGTATGAAGATGAAAATTAATTTCCTAGTGAATAAACTAAAGAAGACAAAGTATTCGTTGCAGAAAATCAAGCACTGCTTAATGTATTAGTTAAGTCTATTCGTACTGAAATTTGTTATATAAAAGTGCAGATAACAGCAATATAATTTTCATATATGAATATAAATATTTTTTTTAATCCTCGAGAGTATATTCTAAGTTGTGGGACAACAGAAGTATTCGGGATTATATAAGTGCTATAAATACTTTTGCCAATTATATACCTATATAAATATGTACATTCATGTAAGAACATTAATGATGATGTGTGTTATTTAAATCTTTAGAAAAGAGATTAAATCCTTAATAAAATACACTGGTATTATAAAGGTGAATAAGATGGTAAAGTTTGCAAAGGGCTGCAGGTGATGAGGCATAATCTCTGTGTTACCATAGTAACTAGGCAAGGTGCAAAGTGAAGCTGCTGGTTACAAACTAGTAACAAGTAGTAACAGCCAAGGTTGTTTCCTGCATTCTTTATCTATTTAGAGGTCCGCTGTGAAATCCTTTATATATATATGTGTATGTGTAATATATATATATATAAATCCTTGGACTTCACAATTGATTTACAGATTAATAAAGAATATAGAACTAGACCGTGTTATCTCTTTCACACTCTCATCGCTATATGTATATATATAAGCAAAGTAATAAACTAAAGTAAAATTGAAGTATCTATTAGCAAAGTAAAATTGATTTTTATGGACATTGTCAGAAGTGTAGTTCCTTTTACTGTAATAATTTAAACTCTATTAAGGACCAAGATTTCTTGAAGTTTCTGTTAAATAAGATTACGTTTTAACCCCATTTGTCTCTAATGAAAGTAGTATATAATAGGGGCTCCGAGGACAAAATTATACTCCCTCACCCATCCCCTCACCCTCAACCACCCAAAAGAAGGGGGGTAGGTGAATGAGTAAAATTCTGTCCTGGAACTGCTAAACAAACTACTAATGAACACATTACGAAAATATTTACTCCTTTCAAATAATACAGAATCCAAAAATGAAATAAGGATAACTATTTGTTTGATTGTGAATGGTGGAAGGAATTTATAAAAAAATGTTGGTACTGGTTTAATGTTTTTATTTCCAAGCTTCCGACTTGGTTCTCTAGGACATTGAAAATGACTTAAAATTTCCAACAGAGCTTAAAATAGAAATATTAAACTTTGTTAAAATTAGTGAGAGATGAGTCATAGTAAACTTAATATTTTCTATTAGTGCTTATAAGAAAGTTGTGCGATTACTTTTAAAGTTGCATTTTCTCCGGAAATCATATTCTAAGATTCCCTGAATATGAAAAACTGGATTTCAGAAATTGGCCTACGGTACATATGTATGTTTGAGAATTGTTTGAAAACGGAAAGTCACAGAAGTCTAAAACTATATATCTGTATGTGGTTGCCGGCCAGTCTGAGACACGAAGGTTTCAGTCAAAATTAGTTTATTACCACTATTTGAAAGTTATTTTTTTGCGATTTTCTCGAAATTAGTCACAACTGTTTTCTTTAAACTTGACTTAGATTAGATTGATTCATGGGATGGATCCCGATTCCAATCACTGCAGCCACTATGTTTCAAATCTTACATTACACACTGACCTTAACATGCTATTCGTGACAGATACAATCCAACGGAAATACAAGAAGTTTCATGAAACATTATCCTAACAAAGCAATACCCTCATCTCAAGCTTAAGCACACATTTAGTGCCACAAATAAGAAGACAAACAAGTAAGGAATAACCTTGCCAATTGCTAAAGGATAGACCAATGCCAGGAGTGTCATCATTGGATGGTTTCTCTATTCAAGCCGCAAGCACCAAAAGGAGCAAGCAGATGTTGCATAATCAATAATAATAAAAAAGCTTTTATAATTTCACAAATAAGAATTGACTCACTGGCTGGAATGAAAAAAAAAAACAAATTTAATTATGTACCCTTATCAAAAAGATTAATCATCATTGTACAGCATATTTGCTGTATTATAATATATTCACTTACCCTATTATCAGTATTATAATAAAAAAAAAATGCTATAAAAAATACAGAATAATAAATTAAGTAAAATACATGTGATTAATATAAACATAAGTAACATAAAGTTAGGAATGCACATGCAATATTATATTGCCGTTCATTTAAATATTTTTGCCGATATATTTAACTTTTTTGTCGTGAAATTACATGTTTCATTATTAAATTTGTCGTTTTATGAATATTTTGTTGCGTTTTTTTTCTCTCTGTGGTTCCTAAATCTAAATTTGTCGTTCATATCTATTTCCTCGGGTAGGACAATTACCCAAAAATAACTTCTTGCTTCGAACTATATTATTTAAAGTTGAAAAATTATTTACACTAATTATATCATCTATATAATTATTCATATCTACGTAACATTAAGAAAAAGTATTTAGTAAAAAGAAAGATTGTATATGTGGATGGATCCGCATAGCTACGACGGATAACATCTCTGGGATTTTATCCGTCGAAGCATGCATATTTAGCCTTATTCTGACTATGGATGAAAATCCGAAACGAATCAGAAACATCAAAAATATACATACTACAACGGATAAAATCCCAAAAAGAAATATGTCTGAGAAAAATTTATCACATTGGTATTGTAACTATTGCAAAGAAAAGAAAGTCTTATATTTTTATTTGTTTGTTTGTAGTGGGATCTGAATCATTAAAGGACCTGTAGAGCGGAGAAGCAGACATTTAATGAATCAAAACTTAGTTACTCCCCACCTAGGCTAGACTAGGAAGGAGAGTGCGATTCATATAAACAGAGCAATAGCAGAAAAGTGAGACAAGTTTTACATTACATCCAGTCAGCAACCCATCTACTGCCTTCTTCTTATTACTCAGCCAGTCTGTCTCTTTATTATTCTCGGCACCCCAGCTTTTATTTAACTATAAAGTCCTTGCAGTTTGTGATTCTATTTATTATACAGTGTACAGCATAACATCTAGTTTATTTCTAATCTCATTCCCAAAATTCATTCTCTCTAATTCTCTTACTTCCATTATATTGTTCTTAACTATTTATAATTTCGAAATGAGCAACAGATTACAGATTGTTATTCAATAATTCTGGAGCCCCTTGCTAAATTTCATTTAACTTACGTGTAACAGTGTTTCAGCCTTGAAGCCCTTTCATTCAGGAAGACTCACTTCACAATTTATTTGGAGAGTTATGTGGTTTCAGTTATACATTTTTTTTTTTTTCGTTTTAGTTACAAGAGAGAAGTGTACTTCTTGTTAGTTAAATTAGGTGAAACTTTATATTTTTAATCAACCAAGCTTTAAACAATTTGACCCTTAACTTTATTGATTTCAACATATATATTGGTTAGATTTGTAATCATTATGAAGAAGATATAATTATCATTATCCACATATCCACACGGTCAGTATATTATGATAATGGAACAACATACTGACTGACACATTTTGATTATGCAATGTTTGGTAAATGACAATATACTTGATAATATATATTTCTATCTTGCTATTATTGTAAATAACATTACATTATGGGGTGCCTTCTAATTGAAATAATTTGATGTGAAATATACAAAGGAACGAAATGTACATTCATTAGTATGAAATGTTTAATTAAATTAATTATATATACAATATATTAATAAGGAGTATTTATTTTTAATTATAATTGTTATTTTAATAGGATAGTATATATTTCGTATATGTTGTTATAATGAAGAGAAAGTAATCAGTAAGGTGGGCGGACGAATGAAGAGATGGCCGATGGTGTTATTGGAGATAAGAAAGTGAATATCTCGAGAATTCCCAAGAATTTCATATCTCGAGATGTGCTCTGTTGCAATAACGAAACCTTTTACTATACACACTATATGGAAGAACTTTCTACTTTTTAATCAGTAAAGAAGTAACAAGGAACTTCTTTTTATTTGAGAACGCCGGCTCCACCTTATCCCTATACTTAACATATTTCTTATCTCAAACTTCTCATTTGTAAATTTTCTTTTTGTTTATTCTGCATTGTTGAGTTATTTTTATTTTTCTGCAACTATATTCCACAATTGTTTCAATCTGGTTATCTTTTTTGTTAAGTTAGTTTTAAGTGTTTACATTATTTTCCCTAGAACAAAGATATTCAGCCATTTTCTTTAGAATAGCATGCCATAGGGAGCAAACTTGGACTCTTCTGTTTTTTTATATATAAAATATAACGTTAGATTACAGATATTTCATTTTACGTATAAAACTCTACTCTCTTAAAAATCACAACAAATATTTTGTAAACAAAAAATATAAAATATTCTAGTCTTCTGTGCTGTAATCTATTGAATTCATCAAAATCCCGCCATCACAACCTGTTTGGACAATCTGCAATGTAAATTTAAACATTGTGGTCTCAGCTACTACCTCCGACACTGGATAATATGATGTAGATGCAAGTGTTACATTGGGATAGCCTAACCGTTCACAGTTATCAAACTCCTTTATTGCATGTTTCCTTTTCATAATTCTAAATGGTTTCGAATTTTCCACCGCCATTACTATGTGGTTCAGCAATTGGTTTTAGAATAGTGGATTTCCACTTTTTAAAGTTTCTGTCACATATTAATCGATGCAGTTTGTGATGATTATAATGGATATGAGAAGGAGAGAGAATGGATTTTAGAGAAATAAACTGAATATATGCTAAACACTGTATAATGAAGGAACACACAAGGACTTTACAATAGAAGTTAGATAGCGAGAGAGCGAAAGAGACAGACTTGGCTGAGTGATAAGAAAGTAATAGAAGGTTGCTGACTAGTTTGTTAACTGGTCGAAAACTGCTCTGAACTGTACTTTGTTGCTCTATTTATATGAAATGAACTGTCTCTTCCTAGTTTGGTCTAGTCAGGGAGTAACTACATATTTTATTCATTTTGTGTTTCTCCGTTCTTCGAATCCTATGAATCTATAATTATTCGGATCCCATTACATGCATGCACACAATAATACAGGAAATGTGAAGCCAGAGTTTTTATTGTTTTTTTTAAATTTTTTTATTTTGATAATCGGTTTCAGTGATCTTACTGAAATACCTTCAGTCAATGTAATCATCTGTTGGTTCGAAAGTTTGGCTCTTGAGAGGTTCCGACCTACATAACTGTAAGATTACTTCATTTCAAATATACTATAATAAATAACAGAACAATTTTCCTTGAACTAGGAGATTTTCCATTACAATATTGACTGTAACTTATTATCGTAGATAAACTCTGTTTTAATAATCACGTCAGTATTGATTTCATATATTCTAAGTTTATATTAAACGTAATTTCTTCTTTTCCAATTGTTATGAAATTATGGCTAATTTAAATATATAAATAGACCAAACAGTATCAAAACCTTTTGCTTGCTCTAGACCATTGTAATAATGCAAATTTGAAAATCAAAATCTAAACTCTCGTACAAAACATAACAGACGACTCTATCGCTTAATACAATTGTGACCATTATTATTTACAAATCTTTTTCATAAAAACTTTCGATTTTTATTAAACATTATTTGCTTTTAAGATTAAAGAAATCTAGTAATTGAAGAACCAATATTTTGCTTGTACCTTCTTAATATATCAGAGCAATCTTCACTGTTGAGTATCCTGATATCCTATTTTACACTGAGGCGCCGCGCATATATCAGTTTACATCTATAACTTGAAATGGCAATGCAAGGAAAACCCCAGAAAATTCTCAAACTATTTCTTAAGCTCTCACTTTTCTAGCATCGAATTTAATGGATCTTCATGTTATATTGGTGATAGAATCGTACATTATATTGAAGTTACATTGTAGAGGAAAGTTTTACGTTGCAACTTTCCAGCTTTCCCGAATTAATTTTCTGGAAAAATACGTCAAATAAATGTGATAGGCCTTTATGTGTATAGTTAGGAAAATGAAATTTAAAGAAAGCTGCTTTCGAAAGAAAAATTCCACTTCCAGTTGACGGACTTTGACATATTCCGAAATCTCATGGTAGCCTCTAACTGAATATCAGGTTTGAGATTTCTGTGATTTTCCTGTACACAACACACCCAAACACACAAAGAGATCAATCCATTTCTTGTTCTCCGAGAACCTCTTCACTTTAGGGGAAAAAAACTAATAATTTAAGTAGAATGATGTTGACCTTCTGTCGAGAGCTAGACAGTTTTACTGCTACAAACCCTCAACAGAATAATTCAACGACCACTTCTCAGCAGTGAACAAAACAAATCATTGTGATGGAAAAACAGCTAATAAAAAAACTCTGTGCTTTGTTATCCATTTCACAAATTCAGTTTTCGCTGACCAATGTTTTTTCGAATTAATATTACATGAGCACTACCCATTTTTTGGCAATTTTAATTTTTGCAAATAATTTTAAAGGTAACTGCTGGTTGATACAATCAAGATTATATGTTTTTAACATATAAATAGAAATTACATATATATATTTTTTTTTTTAATAAAAAGATATTTGTTCATTATTTTTGTCCTGCTTCTTAGTCCTTTCACTCCAACAATCCTAACGGTACTTCACCCCTCCCACCTCTACTTTCACCGGTGTTCCTTTCTCAACCTTTCACTGGTAATACACTCATAGACCACAGTCATAATTGAACATGTAATAGAGCACACAAATTCTGTTTTTACAAGGTCTGTAATAGTTCCATAATTTTTCTATACTAGTATCTGTATTTACCTGTGTAATTTGTTTTTAGTTTTCCATTACCATTTTTGTTTTTGTTTTTGTTCTGTTAATGCTAGCTAGATTCTTATGTATATCAATTTATTTTTAACAAATTAAAATAGAAAATAGAACAGTTAGGGCTTCAGGTTGAGGCAGCGTCAGTAGTTTATTGAATACCTCAATGCAAAGCCCATAATTAATTAGAATAGGCTCCTTCAGGGTAAGTCCGTCTCTAGAGTTAAAACAACACTTTTTCATCTTTGGTATCTGCAGCAGTGATTTCAACTGAATATTGTTTCAACTTTAGAGGCGACATTACCCTAGGCGAAACGCCGGTTTACACAAAATACTGATACTGTTTCACCCCGAAGGCCTAAGTATTTTACATGATAATGGCTGTGGAAGCCTGAAAGATTATAAGAATATAGAAGCCATACTTCTTTCAAAAATCTGAAAAAATTTGTTTTTCTTATTTTCAAATTCCTGCAAAGATGGCTTTTTAATGACTTAGCCAATCAGAAAATGTTACATGAGACTCTATACGGTTTCTTCTTTACTTTGAATCACTTCAGCTTTACACGAAACACTTTAGCTTAAAGCTATAATTACTTTATAAGAAAAAGAATCGTTTAGTTAAAGATTCTTTAGCTTAAAACTATAATTACTTTATAAGAAAAAGAATCGTTTAGTTAAAGATTCTTTAGCTTAAAACTATAATTACTGTATAAGAAAAAGAATCGTTTAGTTAAAGATTCTTAACTTAGATTATCCTCAACTAGTGTCTGGAATCGGTATAGAAATATTTGTCAATATTATCAACGCTCACGTTGCAGCGATCTTTAAAACGAATACCTTTTATCATTGTATTGAATCTTTATTTTGTATTACTTCCTCTTCTGCTGCTAGAGGACGTATTTCGTATAAGGATTTCGAAATTGAGTTTTCATAAAAAAATATATTCTGAGGTTCTTGGGAAATAAAAAATGATTGATCTTTGATGAAAATATTGATGTACTCTTCTGGTTGTTTTGTGCCAGATTTAGGTTATAATTTTCATTTTTTCATTATAACAATGGCCTGCAGCAATCAAAAAGTTTGGATACCCTTTGGTGTATTATTCTTGGTGGAGGAGGGAGGAGCCGTTGCATTGCGATTTACGCGGTATATTGTGCTATGCCCCGCGGTGTCGTAGGAGTCTTCTCAGGTGCCATGGGCGAGCCTCCAGGTTAAGATCCCTAAGGAATCTTAATGTCCTGAAGGGCTCTGGGAAGGATATGTTTCCCTCCTCCTCCTGGTAACTACCCAGGTTCTTGAATATTCTCTAAATGGCAGCAACGCAGTCCGTTAGGAGATGTTTCCTCCATCTCCCCACAGAATCTGCACTTGCTCGCACTCTCCAAGCCTAGCTTCATCAGGTATTCCTGAGTCTACAAATCTCCGTGAGGAAACTCGTAGAATATGGAGCATATTCTTACTGAGGCTGATGAATCCTTCCGACTTTCTGAGTTATATTTCCCCAAGATCTTTGCCTGCCTTAGTCCTGTGAGGGAGTGCCAGAGTTGAGACCATTTTGTTTCCTCCTCCTTCTTGAGTTCCCCTAGGAGAGACTGATCGCTGACCAAACAAAAGGGTTCAGGCCCTTGAAGTGGAGATGCAGCACTTTTCCTTGCCAGAGCGTTGGCCCTTCAATGCCAACATACCCTAGTACCCAAAAGAGGGTGACTTGCCTAGGCATTCTCAAACTTATAACATGGGAGTTCACTGTTCTAATGGCTGCCTGACTATCGGAACCTGACTATCGACATTAAATTGAACGCACTTTCCAATTGCGTGCATTTCCGCCTGGATGATGCTGGGAAACTTACCCATGGAATCTGAGTGTTTGGATCTTGGCCCTAACACCCCCGCCCCAGTTCCCTCCAGTCTATTTATATATTCAAATAAGCCATAATTTCATAACGATAGGAAAAAGAAGAAATTACATTTAATATAAACTTATAGTATCATGAAATCAATACTGGCATGATTACTAAAACAAAGTTTATCCACGATATTCTTCCATATTGTAATGGAAAATCTCATAGTTGAAGCAAATAGCTCTGATATTTATTATACTATATTTGAAATGAAGTAGTCATACAGATCCTTTGATCTTACTATTCTGACATATTCTTTATTAATGCTCAAAGGGCACATGCAATACTTAATGCAATGGATTACATAAACATCAGCAATTAATGTTATGTTAAATCCTTTATAGTCATTTTACAAACTATTAAATTAATATGATATATTCACTAAAACGATAATTATCTGTCAGTTTTACAAGTGATTCAAGGCGCTTTCCAAGTCCCTGTCATTTTTATCTATACTTGGGTACCATAACAAAATGCCTTAGTTTCGCTCTTCCATGAAGTTTACATAGCCAAATTCATTCATTATACAGTCAACACCTCCCTCTCTTCTGACACCTTTACTGATGTCATTGCCATTCTAGCCAAATATTTTTATATGTGGTAAATATTCCAAATTTAGAGAAAATCAAGAAGAACTGGGGGGGGGGTCCCTTAAGTGTTGTATCATCTGACGAATTTAACCGGCACTGTCCACTGATGATTACAGAAAAGCGAAATATCACGTTGATGCCGCCATTTTTCACATTCGAGATTTATACAATTCATTCATTTTCTAAAAAAAGTCTTTTTGGAAGTTAAAAAACGTTTTTTTTTTTTAGAAGCTAAAACACTAAATTCAGTTTGAAAACCTACCAGAAATGCAATACTTTCTCTTATAATAGAGAAAATATAATTTGTTCATGCTATAGCAAATTATAATTTACACAAAAGATATTGATTTGACTGCGCCCATTGAAATATTATGAATGATATTTCTGTTTTCATCCATGAACAACACCATCCAAAATAGTTGTTTTATGAACTAACAATAAATACTTGCAACATGCCAATGGGTAAGCTAGTGGCAATCAGGTGTGATGGATCCAACAAATTATACCTATTTTATTTAAAGAAAAATATGATATGAAGAAAGTGCAAGCTAGTTGGCAAAAAAAGGTTACACGTAAGTAGAAAAGTACAGTTACAGGAAGAGTTCATGAACCTTGATAGCATTGTCTACCCCTTCTTCTCACAGGGGAAAATTTAAACGAACAATTAGAAGACATTCCTTCAAGAGAGTCTGAAACAGACATTCAAGCAGAATACTTCAGGAATCAGTGCCAGATATAACTTTAAACATAAGAGTTTATTCCAACTAATTTCAGTAAATTAATAAGCATATTGCTGTGTTATTGAATAGCATTTAAATATGTTTAAAGAATATATTAATTTAATCTACCAGTGTTTTCTTAATTATTCTTATTACTTCTCTCTCTTAAAACTTGCTTGGAAAGAAATTAGGTTTGATTAAACGAACGAGATATGAAGACACTAATATAATGTAGCTAAGTTTGCACTAACTGCACTGGATTTTATAATGAAAATGATAGAATGAATAGTGAGAGCAAAGATATGACACGATGCGATGTACAGTTGTATGGTTGTATCTCCTAGATCCTTTAGATAGATTCCCACTGGCTTATATACACAGGTTCTCCCACTCTAGCTTGCCTAAGTCAGAGAGTAATTTCTGTTAACCAGAGAGGGCCTCTCTTCTCTCTGCTGTGGTTGCATTATCTTTGCGGTACCATTACACCGTGTGCGTCGCATACGTTATACATAGACAAGAAACGTAACCTTCCAAACGTTATGAACTTAACAAGTACCCAAGTACTCCCCTAGTACCTCTCCTTGACCCCCTAGATACCTCCATTGTACTAGTTACTCCACTGTACTTAACAAATACTCAAAACAAACATTACAAAGCAAGCAAGTTATATTTAGACCCTTCTTGTATCGATATGCAGTTACAGACTCGCTAAACCATGCAATACAAACAAAATTCTAAATCTTTAATATAAAATTGTGAAGTCTTCATATAATTTAACTATTTACAAAGATCATAAAATTTCATGAACTTTCTAAATCTTGCTATAATAAATTCCTCCAAACCTATCTTCCTATCCTAATCCTCTACCAGGACTCCTGAGACGATATTGCCCCCTCGTTCCACTTGGTTCGACTAATGATGGCCATTACTGGATGCCTATAATTCAAGTTTCTTGCTCCATTTATATCTACCATTCATCTTATACTTGTAGCTATTAACCCAGTTATAAAAGTTGATAACAAAAATAAAACACAATCTGGAAAAAAGATATTTAAATTAAAAATTTGCTAAGCATTGAACTGCCCGCTAAATTTTTTTATACGATAGGATAATTCTTATCTACGAACTTGGGCACAAATGATTGGGTCTTACTTTTATGTTTCTGATTATTGTACACCAAAACTCACAAACATATATTATGTCTATATTTATATAAGTGCCCTGTTACTGATTTCTAGCAGTAAAGAACGTTAAGAACTTAACTATTACATTGACACTATAAAAAGTTAGTTATTGCAAGCAAAATAGGGTCTTCTTTTAACATAGAATAAGATTGGAAATAATAGCTATTACATTATAGAACCGTGTTCATTTATAATCAAATTTTTATTCTAGTTGAGGTTGTATGATAACTAGTGTATAGCGTGCAATTTTACACGCATTTATATAGCAGAAGAGTTACTTTAACCTGCTCCAATACTTAGTAAATATGAAGCGGTAGGTAGGCTTCACATAGAATATATACCTTCTTTGAATTATTACTTTATTCCTACTTGTTGTTTGCTAATAGCTGTTCTTCCAAAAACTTTTATTCTTGGTTTAGTTATTACATAGGGTGCTTGTTCTTGCTGCTGTATTTATACTTCATATTATACTATGTGGGTTGAGTTGATGAGCTTTATCTGATGAAGTGCAATATTTAGCCACTTGTAATCATTAAAACCAAATTACAACTAATGTGTAGTTGTTTTTCAGTCCTTAAACTAGATATTCATAAAAGTTATGAAGTTCAGTAAAAAAAAAACAAATTAAACAATGAATTTTCGCAAAAGTTTCCATAATTTTTATAATATTTTTCAGGGCTAAAAAATATTTTGAAATGTGTGATGTGATATATATATATATATATATAGTGCCTTGTATGTCCGTTTATTTGTGGTTGTGAGTTGTGATGACACTATTACCTACCCTGGCAAAGCAGTCCATATAAGGCTAAGGCCTGTCAGATGGCAATTTTATTGAAGAACAGTTCCCAACGCCGCGCCGTTTAGTTCTGGCCGTTGCTAGCCACTGACCAATTATGCTAGCAACTGTAGTTTCTCACAATACCGAACCTCACATCGTTCAAGACAAACTAATTGCAATAGTACATTTGTATAATAAGATGCATAAAGTTTTTGATTACGATTCTTTTGTCGGTCTCAGTATATTTGTAATCGTCCTCATTTGTCTCAGGATTCTTCCTATTTGCGGTAACATTTATAAATAAAAGCAAAGACCAGAAGACAGAATCAAGGGACAAAGCCTCCTGGCTGCCATAACATTGTTTCTTTGCCTCCGGTTTCGCTCAAATTTGTGAATAATAGTAAATAGACTTCTTGGGGATTCTTATTATCCTTGATCGCCACATGAACTTATTCCATAAAGAATTACGAAGGCCATTCTACAATTATAAAGATGTGGTTACTTTTAATATTATGGTGTATTAAATTTAAATGAATCTCACAATTGAGTTTTGTCTTAAAAAAATTCAGTCAGTTTTGCGTATTGGTTTTTCTTTCTTCGTTACTGTGTTATGATTGAAGCGTTTCGCGAACGTCTGGCTGGGTTCCTAGATAAGGCCAGGGAGGATATGTTAGGCGTGTGGATTAATGTGTATGCCTAGTTTACTATGGAATCTTGTGAAGAGTTGTTCTGTCAGTTCGTGTACGAATAGAATCTGAAGGTCGGTGTATAGCGTTGTATGACTAAGACATAGTGTCGGATGAATACATTGTGTGATAGTACGTAAAATCTTGGTTTGAATGGCTTAAATCCGTATTGTGTGTGTCGGTTTGGAGGTCTCCGAGAGCTGAAGTCCTTATGTCCAAATTGGTCTTATTATAGATTTGTAAATTTTCAAAATTCTAGGAACAATTTAGAAAAGATGTGCACCAATTTTTCAGCCTTGTAAAATTTGTTTTTCCTTTATTGCATGTTTTTAGATTACATTTACTTATTAGCTACAAATTTAGAAAAAACTCTACGTTTCGGCAAAGAAATCTTTACAAGGCTGAAAAAATCGGTTCATTTCTTTTCTAAATTCTTCCTAAAATTTTCAAAATACAAATTAAAATAAGCCTATATTAGAAAATTATATATTATGATTTGTAAATTTGAAGTTTGTTTTTCATGTCTAAATTAGATCTTTGTCGAGTAAGTGTTGATGATATCTAGTTTTCAAAGTACGTCGAGTTTTCGTTACGTGAGTGTTAAATGTTAAGAGTTTGTCTAGGTACGTATACAGTCGGACAGTTTAATCGTCTAGAGTAAGTGTTATGTGTGTACATTTTGTTTCATTAATTTTGATTTTCCACAGTTTGAGATGTTCCTAAATGATCCTGTAGATTTGACGATGCTATAGGGTCCAACTTTAAAATTAAATTTTATGTTGTGGTGGTTGGTTCCGCAGAGCTGGAAAGCATCAGAGACATTTTCCTTGGTTGCCGGTTTCATTTTGTGGTCATCGTCATCGTTCTAAGTGAGTGTCTCAGTGTAAGTGTTGTGTGGGTTGTTATGTATGCCTAGTTTGTTATGGAATCTTTAATAAAGTTGTTGTGTTAGGTCGTCCACGTGTGGGATGTTTAGGTCAGTTTGTAACGTCGCGTTTTTGACACACCACGCGCGACGACTACATAAACAAAACACTAGAATTCATAAAATACAACAATACATATACACAACTCAAAAAGGACCCAACAAAAAACTTCCAACAACAAGTAAAAACTGCTATAAAAAACAAAACACTAGTAATACCACCCCGCGACGAAGCCTTCAAATACACTTGTATGAACCCTACAGCACCCATTCTAAATGCACTTCCAAAAATACACAAACCCAATATCCCCATCAGACCCGTCATAAACTAACACAACTGCACCAGCATACAAATTGACACAGCATCTGGCAAAAGTAATAAAAAACAAAGAGTGTGTAAATTAAATTTGCTCTGTGCAAGTCTGTGTTGTCACACTGTCTGAAAAACGCATCCTGAAGATGGGCGAACGCCCGAAACCGGTCGATGACCACAAAATGAAGCAGGCATTTACCACGGAAAATGTCTCTGATGTTAAATTTTATCTTAGAATTAATTCTTTATCGTTTACTATCTGCGAAAAAAGATGCAATATGTTCATTGATTGATTCCAGCTTGAGGGAAGTGGTCAATGCCACGCTTCCTGGTTAGGTTACTCCTCTTCCTCTGATAATTGCATTTTAAACGGCAGGGAGGTAATGTAAGTGTTGTGTGGGTTGTGGTGTTGTGTGCCTAGTTTGTTGTGGAATCTTTTGTAAAGTTGTTGTGTTAGGTCGTCCACGAGTGGGATGTTTAGGTCAGTTTGTAACGTCGCGTTTTTGACATAATAGGGACATTGCGTGATCATATGTAAAATCTTATTTTATAAGGCTTATATCCGTTTAGTGTGAGTCGGTTTGGCAGTCCCTCTGAGTGTAGTCCGTATGACTATATTGGTCTTACTATTGATTTCTATAACAAGAACGCAAACGGTTTTTCTAGGGGGCGACGAATTAATTCTAAAATATTTATAAAATTACCTACACCTTATCTCAATTAAAACTGAAATTTTTACAATCTCGTTGATTTTAATTTCAAGATCGTTACTTTTGTATCTATTTTTCCATTGGTTCATTATTCTTATTAATTTGTTTCTGTAATTACACTACTAGGTGCAATCATCTGTCAGAACAATTTCTTGTTAACCGAGGAAGTTTTGTTATTAAAATAAACCAATCATTTAACTTTCTTGAATTTAAATAGAAAGGAATATGCACGAGTGGTCGCTGTTGAAAGGAAGGAATTCATCAGTGACGTTAATTGATCTTTGCCTCAAACTGTGTAGCTTTGTTTAATTTATGCTTTTAAATGCAAAGTTTACCTACTCTTATGTATATTTTAATGAATAAAATAATTTTCTTACTGTTTGCAATACAGCTCGCCAAGTTACAATATAAATAAATCAAGGAACACTATTTTTACTTTCTCTTACTCCTAGAAAGAGGAAGTATTACTTTCTCTTACTCCTAGTAAGAGGAAGTATGTAATCGTGTCAAATTTTCGATATCGAGTTTCACCGGAAATATCCGTTTTGAGGTCCCCTGAGTCCAAAAAAGTGGTTTTTAGCAAATGGTCTGTGTCTGTGTGTGTGTGTGTGTGCGTGTGTGTGTGTGTGTGTGTGTGTGTGTGTTTATGTATGTATGTATGTGAACAGCATAGCTCAAAAACGAAAAACCTTAGAAAGTTGAATCCGTGGGATCTGACACTACGTTATCTCCAAAATTCCTCAACCGGAAGTACCACTTTACTAGTTAGATTTTTTACTTTTTTGCGATTTTCTCAAAAATGGCTCCGACGATTTTCTTTAAACTCCAAACATCAACCACACATACAAAGAGCTACAACTTTTATTTGAAACATTTCTCCGGGAAAATGCATTGAAGGGCACTTTTGGGGGAGGGTAGGGTTAGGTTTCCATCTAAAGTGCTATTTCAGTTTATTAGACAATTCTGTCATCTAAATAATGTTAATTAGAATTAAATATGTTGTTGAAATTCCGAGTTTGAAAAAAATCGGATAACCGGAAGTGCGTTTACTTTACCACTTTACTAAATGATTTATTCACTTTTTCGCAATTTTCTCAAAAATGGCTCGCAATTTTTTTGAAACTTCGTATATAAACTAAACATGCAAAGATCTACAACTTTTATCTAAAACATTTCTCTGGGAAAGTTCTTTTAAGGGCACTTTTAGGGGAGGGGTGGGGTTAGATTTTCATCAAAGTGCTATCCTAGTTGATTATACAATTCTATCATCCAAATATAATTAGTTAGAAATAAATAGATGGCTGAAATTCCGAGTTTCAAGAAAATTAGTAAACCGGAATTGCGCTTTTACTGAACAGTTTTTTCAGTTTTCGGCGAATTTCATTCAATTTGGTACACAAACTATAAAATTTGTCAATTATCATTTTGAGAAGTGGAGGAAGAGAAAGTTGTGTGAGTGTTTCACACCAGATTTGTTTTTTTAGTTTACGAACATTAAATGCATCAAGCAAAAAATAAAACTTTAATAGGTTTATTTTGAACACTACAACACTCAGTTTTAATGTCTATGCATTAACAATATTAGAAAAAGAACTATTACAAACTTAACCACAGAAAATAATTTATACATTATCCTATCGATTATCTCCTTCGATCTTGCCTCCCACTTGTACAAGACTTATAGACCAAATTTTTGTTTGACTAATCTAAGTTTACCATTCTTTGTTTAAATATTACTTTTATTTCCAAATGCTTTTGTTGTTGAAAACAATGCTCTAGTAGAAGATAATATGGGTTATGCTAATATTCCATCCAGTGACTCTTTTATTTTTCATGTTTACAATTACTAATTCCTCTTTATTTCTTCTGAATTGGAAATAGTTTTTTGTAAACTGATTTCCTTATGTGACGACATTTCACATTCAAATCATTTGTAGTTTTATCTTCAGGTAATCTACTTGTAATTCATATGTCTCCTTCAGACATATTGTATAACTATCGTTAAATCAGTTTATTGTTATTGTTTGGAATCTGAGGTTTGTGTTTTATAAACATTTTTACTTGGGGCGGGAGTTGGTGTAGTGGTTATGAGCATGGACTTGCAAGTGGGAGGACCCCAGTTCGAGTCCAGCGTATAACTGCTAAATTTTATATTTGTTTAAAAAATGTTAATAGTAAAGTAGGTGCTTCTGCCCCCGTCCACGACACCTAATTTAGTAGTTGGACGTTAAGCCCGCCTGAAAAAATAGGCATTACTTTACTTAAACATTTTTACTTTCTTTTACTCCTAATATGAGGAAGTATTGTAATCATGTCAAATTTTCGATATCGAGTTTTCACCAGAAATACACGTTTTGAGATCTCCTTGAATCCAAAATAGTGGTTTTTAGAAAATAGCCTGTGTATGTGTATATCTGTGTGTATATGAACAGCATAGCTCAAAAATGAAAAATCGTAGAAAGTTCGAACTTGATATTCCGTTTAGAGTTCACCAATGGGATCCGACAACAAATCATCTGTCAAACTTCCTCAACCGGAAGTACCATTTTACTAAATGTTTTTTTTTCACTTCCTTGCAATTTTCTCAAAAATAGCTCCGACGATTTTCTTCAAACAAGAAATATCAACTACACATACAAAGATCTACAACTTATATTTGAAATATTACTCTGGGAAACTTCATTTAAGGGTACTTTTTGGGAAGGGGTGGGGTGAGGTTTTCCTCTAAAATGCTATTTCAGTTTATTATACAATTCTGTCATCTAAATAATATCAATTATAATTTAATGTATTGTTGAAAGTCCGAGTTTGAAGAAAGTCGGATAACCAAAAGGGCGTTTTTACTGAAATGTATTTCTCAGTTTTCTCGTATTTTCTCTAAAACGGTTCCACAATTTTCATTAAACTAAGAATGTGAATTACACATCTAAAGAGCTACAACATTTATTTGAAACATTACTCCTGGTAAAGTCATTTAAGGGGCCTTTGGTGGAAGTGGGGTGTTATGTTTCCCTTTAAAGTCCTATCATAGTTGATTACACAATTCTACCAGCTAAACAAAATTAATTAGAAATAAATAGATTGCCAAAATTCCGAGTTTCAAGCAAAATTAGTAAACCGGAAGTGCGTTTTTACTGAACCGTTTTTTCCGTTTTCAACGAATTTCATTAAATTTTTGTCAATTACAATTTTGAAAACTGGAATAAAAGAAAGTTGTGTGAGTGTGCATCTGTAACACTGTTCCATGTTTCAATTTTCACTTTTGTTATCACTTCATTTAGGCTTTTTTAATTAATTTAAATTCAAAATATTGAATTTTCCTCTCCACACCCCCACGTAAGCTTGTATTTGAAATACTCTTATTTTTCTATTTCCTTCTTTTCTAACTTAATTGACTACTCATCCTGCCGACAAATGCTTTCCATGTTTATTGAGAGTTTTTTTTTTATAGTTTTTATTGAATCATTACAAACGTTTATCAATGTCTTAAAAAATGTCTCTATATATTGGTTAAAATTTATATTATTTAAACTGAATTAAAGTTAATAAATTCTTATTGTTGTGTCGTCTTGCCCGGTTGTGCCTGTAGGGGTAAAACTTCCGCATACGCCCGCGCCTGACATCCTGTTTTTCTCCTCTTTTTAATTCTCTCCCGCTAATTCTCTGGCGCGTTCGCGCCTTCTCCCGCGTCTCCGGACGTTGGGTTCTCCTCCACAGCCACCCCCTTTTCCCTGGTTAATCATCCCTTTTCTTCATTTGTCGTTTGGCTCACTTCACTTGCATACGTGTGTATTTGTTCTCTGCGTCAGAATCTTCACTACTCCATTTCAACTGTTTCACCATTAAATTTCACCGCCTCCACGGGTGCATTGTGTTAACAGCACAGGCTTTCATCACTGCCTCCAACCAGCTTCCGAGAAGTCTTATTCGTACCAACAAACGCACGCTTCTGTACCGCTTCATTCACCAATTACCTTTCCCGCAACTTCCCTTCATACACACCCATACACGAACATATTTTTCACATATACACAGCCTCCTTTATACACTTTTACGCTTCCTAGCGTCCTTCCCAGCTTATCCGGCTCAATATACGCTTCTCAATCATCTACCTCATCTTCAAGGTAAGCGAATTAAAACTTTATTGTTTTGTTAATTTTCTTAATTGCGTGCTTCATTAAGCCACCCTTACACTTCCGCCTACGCGTATACACTTATGTTGAGAGGAAGAAAAAATTCCAATTTGATGAGAAGTTTTTAAGAAAAATTATAAAACTTGCAGTAAAAGAAAGTTGTGTGAGCTTAACATCAATTTCTTTTTCAATAGGGTTTATCCAGTCCGCTTTAGCTCTATTCCAATCTGGTACGTGATCTCTCATTTTTACTTTCTTACATCATGCCTACACTTTTTTACTTTATTACAAGATTATGCCTTAATTCTTGTTCTTCTCCTTATTTCTTTGTTTTTTTTTTTTTTAATGCTAAGTTATCTCTTAAAAACCAACTACACATCATTTTGTTCCTGTTTGAAGTTTTAACTTTTATTTATGTTCTACTCTCTCTCTCCCAGAAGTTAATCTTCTTTCTATGTTCCTTGTTGGGCCTTTTAAATTCTCTTACTACTGCTAAACACATATTGTGATCGTGGACAATTTTTGAAACTATCTTTTCACCAGAAATTCTTGTTCGTCTCCTGTAACTCCTCACCACACACTAGACTGTCATCCCAATCCATTCTGCCGCAAAATAGCCTCCTACGATCTCTCCATACATGACTTTACAAGCATAAAAGACTGAAACACATCCTCTCACAATATTTTTTCTGAAGCTGCAGGTTTTTTACCCCTTCTTCCTTGCATATTTTTCCACGCCTTATCCCAAAAATCACTATGTAAACAATGTAGGAAGGATAATGTAATATACATCGCCACTTCTATATATTATATTAAACATATGTATATTTGCAATAAAGTTTTTTTATCGTTTTAAAGAAATTCTTGTTTTGAAGTCTTATGAGTATGAAAAAATACAATTTTTAACGAATGGTTTGGTCTGTAAGTGTACTTGGTGTGTGTGTGTGCGAACAAAATTCTCAAAAACGAAGAAACGTAACAAGCTCAAACTTGATACGAGTTGCAACGCTCAAACTCGTATTCCATTTTTAGTTTCAACCGCATCTGACATTAAGGTTTCAGTCAGTAGTGTAGTTTATTAATGATTTTCTTAAAAATAGCTCCATATATGTATTTTCTTTATAAAAAAAAACAAATTCTTTCTCTAATTTCTGACTCAGAAACTTATATCAAACTTAATAATGATCCTACAAATTCGATTAAAACAACTACTAACAAACTAATTACATACTTATACAAACAAAAATTAATTGATCTCAATACTAAAATTCGTCTCTCAAATTCCTCATCCATCCCACCAAAAATCTATGGCTCAGTTAAGACACATAAAAATAATAATCCATTATGACCAATAATTTCATTCATCAATGCACCTACATATAACCTTTCGAAATTCCAAACCGACATATTAAAACACATTTCTGATAACAGTTACAATATTAAAGATTACTTTGAGTTAAAAGAAAAAGTAGATGACATAAAAAATCCCCCACCAACTATATCCTTATTTCATTAGATGTTGCTTCCCTGTTTACAAATGTTCCCATTGAAGAAACGATAGAAATTATAAAAAGGAATTTTTATCTTTTAGAGAATAAAACTAATATCCCTCTTCAAAAATTCATATCTCTGTTATCCCATTGCTGTAAATCAGGATATTTTCAATACAATGAACACTTTTACCAACAAATCTTTGGCACAGCCATGGGAAGTAGCCTAGGACCTATTCTTGCGGATATCATCATGTCTGAATTAATTCAAAATTCTATTAAAATACTATCCTTTACAATTCCTTTTTTCTTCAAATATGTTGATGATTGTTTAACCGCTGTCCCTAAAGAACATATCCATACCATCCTGAATACCTTTAATACATACCATCCCCGTTTACAATTTACACACGAAGTAGAAATAGATAATAAAATTAATTTTTAAATATGCGATTATCCGTGAAGAAAATGGTTCTCTTTTTACCAATTGGTTAATGAAATCCATACGTTCTGACAGATTCCTCCATTTCCTTTCCAATCATCCATATAATTAGAAAATCAACTTTGTTAAATCCTTTACCAAACGTGTACTTCATCTTAGCCATCACCGTTTCCATGATGAGAACAAGTTAAAATTATCTAAGATATTTAAAAATAATGGCTATCCTCTCCATATGGTACAAAAAATATTATATCAACGATCCACAGATAATGTGATCAACCTGACTCCCTCTACGCCATCACAGCAACTTCCAATATCCTATATCTCATACATAGAAGGTCTATCAGGAAAAATAGCTAAAATTTTCAAGAAATATAACCTTTCCATTGCTCACAAAAACTTCAATCCTCTAAAAAAACTCTTTTCTAAACTAAAAGACCCCACACCCTCAACTTTATTATCAGATATAATTTATAAAATAAATTGTTTACAATGCCCAGCTACATACATAGGACAAACATCTCAATATTTAAAAAATATACTGTACCAACATAAATACGACTGTAAAACTAAAAAAACCGACTGACATGACTACAGCACTAACGAAACACTGCATACAATACATACATGAATTTGACATAGAAAACACATACTTTACTCTTATATATGCCACATATTTATCAATAGTTGTGATTTAGATTATTTAATAGTTGTGATTTAGTTTAATACTGATCTCTTCTACAACAATAGTTTAAAATAAATTTAAATGTGCGATGTATATTACATGCTTTATTTAGTTTATATTTATACAGTTTATTTTAAAAAAAATTTATTCTGAAAATATTTGTTTTAAGTTCATATTTTATGTTATTTCTATTTTTTTATTGATTTGTATTAAAACCTTTGTACAGGCCCCTGAAAAAGGCAATAAATTTGCCGAAATGTCGGTAGAAATTTAAAAAGAGTTCTTTTGAATTACCGAACCTTAACATCCAATTTACAACATTCAATTAAATATGTACAGTTCCCATCAAATTATCTAAGTTGAATTACCTGTTACAAATAGGCTTCTGGATAGACAACCAACTTAGGACGACTATGTAGTCAAAACAAAATATTATTGTGAAATCTCTGCAAGCACAAAATACAAATGTTAAGGAGAAATGTGCTGTGATCATCTTGAATCCAGAGTGTCCTTATTAATAAAATCTGATTGCCTAAAACATTCCTTGGTATCACAAAACTTCTTGCTTTGTAATAATTATTCTTTTTTTCTCTCTTTTTTTTAGTACAGTAACATTCATTTTGGTTATTCACACCGTTGGAATAATAACTGGGATTTTATCCGCCATAGTATGCCTATTATGGATCCGTCATAAAAACTTTCCGGCCCGATATCGCGTATACTTCTTGATCGTCAGTATATGTTCATCAAATTCGAATAGAAAATTGACTTCCATTACAAAGTTTCCTAATTAGACAGTGTATGAGACAGATACTTTGTAAATCGAAATCAACTCTCTGCGACGAAATGGATAAACCAGTCTCTTCAATAGTTGGGAAAACCCAAATCGGTTAGCATTAATGAAAAGAAATACGGCTATGGTGGATAAAATTCCACATAGTAAATTTTAGACATTATTTTATGCACTAACCAAAGGGGAGAATGGCGTTCGTAGCAACCGTTTACAATATTAATGAATATGTTATTAAAAATAAAATAAAATACCTATGGTGCAAAAGCCAATAAAGGACCAAGGCTTGCCAACATATTACCAAACGTCTTTTATTTCTTGGTTGTTAAAGAATCAAATTTTATAAAACTAAAATGATTATTCATGTAATATTTTAAAATGTTCTTATATTGGAATATGAAGGCACATTTCTTAGTGTGAGGTTTATTGTGTGGCGATAGGTGAATAGTGAAAGATGATAAACTAACCGGTGTCATACAAATATGAGTTATAAATTTAGACTTGTGCAGGATATTACTTTGATGGGCACTAAAAGCCCTTGCAATCGATACCCCCTCTTCTTCCCACCCCCAAAAAATGGATCGTATCTACAACATTAACCGCGATCCATAAAGATCAGAGTGTGTCTATTCAAATCTATTGTAATGGCTTTTGTCAGGATCGTAAAGGTTAAAAAACCATGATATAAACTTTTTAATGAATAACAAGAAAGATTTTTAGTAACAATGGACGGAAGGAAGTGAAATAGAGGATAAAACTTGGCATCAACAAAGAATGTAATATATTAATAATAACTTCAACTATTTATTTTTAAAAAGTTTTAGTTTTTTTTACACAAAAAAAACTTTGATTTTTACATAGAAGAAGTTAATATAAGTTAACTTTAGAACTTCAACAAGTCTTTATAAAATATGAGTGTTTCTGACATCTTTTCGTCCGCTATGTATTCAAAAAGGAAAAAATCCTCTTTCACTAAGGTGACAAGTTTGTTACTGAAATACCAGTGTTTATAGTTTTAAAGAATAAAACACAATAGATTCTGATAAGGAAGTTTTCTTTATTCCTTTGATCAGTTATTTTTGATAATTTATTATTTATTTTTGTTGTTTAAAAAAAAAAAGGTTGTACCATGTGCAGCAGATTTCTTAATATAATATGATTGAAGAGTGTAAATTA
The DNA here is from genome assembly GCA_011037195.1 of Triatoma infestans. Taxonomy (NCBI): domain Eukaryota; kingdom Metazoa; phylum Arthropoda; class Insecta; order Hemiptera; family Reduviidae; genus Triatoma; species Triatoma infestans. The sequence goes on from JAAEAF010013672.1 coordinate 51,351, forward strand.
TAATTCTGATAGGATAAGATTACACAGATTGTATCATTGTAATTCATTTTATACAAATTACTATTGCTTATCTCTTTCAATTTGCCCACTGACAGCATTCTAGTGATACCGAGTAACTTTCTGACAAACATACAAGGTGATCTATTTTTCTAAAGTTGTGCGCACATCTTATTTAAATAATTCAGCCAGCATATTATCTGTTCATTCATAATAACAGTTGTCCGCATGCTCAAACAAATATTTTTTTTTTAATTTAAGGCGCGTCAACATCTGTGGTCATTGGCACCAAGAGCCTTCTCAGTGCTCTGCGGCCTCCGGACAGTGTTCTTTCGTTACAGGCAACACTGTCCATCACCGGACAGTAAGCGGTAGAGGCTCCTAGGAAGAAAAACTCTAAGGGTAGCACTGCTGGACTCGAACCTGGGTCCTCCGCGTGGAAGTCGAGTACGCTAACCACTTAGCTATTCCCTTCTCTCAAACTCAAACTAATAATCTTGACAAATATATTTTTAATTTTAATTAATACGTTGTTAAGTAAAGAATCTTGGAGGTTTTCAAGAAATTGAGCTCCTTCCTAAATAATATAATATTAATTATAATAAAACGATGAGGCAGTTCGGTATGATGAGGTTACTAGTGTACTTACCACCTCAATATCTTCACATAAATGAAAGATAAATTTGATGGCATCTTCCGGCTGATAAAATAAATGATAGGTAATGAATAGTACATTCATGGTGGGTGAGATGTATAATGCCGGAAAACATCACAAATTTTTGCGTGATAGCCTATCTTCATTTTGTGTTATCGAAGCAGTTTCTGGTGTTTGCCCAAAATTCAGAATGTCTTGATAAACAGGGTGATACCATAGACTCGTATAGGGAAAAAAATCATTTATACATTGTTCGAGAGAAAGGCGTTCGTAGGACCTAGTTCAATAGTTCGTTCTAAACGCGAGTTTTGATGCTCCTTTTCTGTTCATAAGTTTGTGATTTGACTAACAAAATATATAAATATAACGAATTTGCGTTTTTTTGTAATAGCGTTTTTTTCTTGGCACTATTGTAGAATGTTTGCAAATCTTGTTCACGATTTATGAATTTTTTTTGGACTGTTCGTCTAGACGTTCTCTCAATGCATCCAATTTAAGTTATGCAGGATGATTAGTTACATCTTTATGAGATGGTTATTCGGTGTATGTTGCTTTTAGTTTGTTCCCTTTTCTTGAGGTTAACACAATTGCGGTTTTCTTGAAAGAAGAACTGAGGATCTTCTGAGATACAGCATATTTTTTGCATCTTCAAAGTCTGTTATCAGAAGAACAGAAGAATTTACCTGAAATTATAACATTTGAAGAAGATGGTTATTCGAAATGGCGACTTAATAGAATAAGTTTTTTTTTGTTTTTGTTTTTCAGGATTTACTGGAAGACGGCTCCAACGATTTTTTTTAAAAAACAAGACTTGAAATGCACATTTATAAATCTGATATTTTTATTTGAATCAGTTTTGGGTCAAAATTGATTATACGAGGTTGTAGGGTGTATGTGATTTAGGTCTCACTCTTAAGTAAATATCAAGTTTTTTTGAGGAATCATACTTAACTTGACTTAAACCGGATTTTCCCTCTATGGGTTTCCGGCAGCTTACCTGCTGTCTCCAAACCTCCCGACTCTAACAATCACCCTCTCACAAATCCTCCGTCCCCTTCCTCTGTTCCTGGAATGGTTCCACTTCCTCCTAAGGTGTCCATACCACTTAAGCTTCCTATTCATTACTTTTCCGTCATAGTTTCCTAGAGTCTCATCTCCTTGCTTACGTCCTCATGCCTTACTCTATCTCTCCTAGCTTTCTGAATACACCGCCTCCAATAATCCATCTCCACTAGCTTCACTATATAACAGATCCTCCAAGTGATAGTCCAAGTTTCTACCCCATCTATAATCGAGTTGAATATTCTTCTTTTGTTTCCCTTAGAAATTACTCTGTTCCATAGCACTGGATGCAGCATTCTCACAACTTTCCGGACCTGCTGAGCTCGTGCCTTCACTTCCTCAGCGCATCCTCCCATTTCTTCCAGCAGTGACCCTCCCACATATTTAAATGACTTTACTTTCCTACACTTTTCATTTTCCACATAAAGATCATTTTCTTCATTTCTTCATAAAGGTGTATAATGCAGTCTGTTCAGTATAGATGGCTTAAGTATACTGATACGAATAACTATGATTTATCACTGCTTATACTTATGTCTAATGTTAAAGGTAACATATCTTTTCGTAAAGAGTTCAAGTTTGTAATTATAAGTGTAGTGAGCGGTAGTTGTTTGGAAGATGCAGACCAGATTTTTATTTATTATTTGTAAATTGGAATCATTTGGACTTTTTTTCTCTGATTATCCATACTTCAGGGACAAGTGGCATCTGCTTAATATACAGGACATTTGTTTACTACATTCTTTTACTCTTAATAAGTAAAGTGATCGCTTCAAATTTTCGAAATTCAGTTTTTATCAGAAATATATGTTTTGAGGAACCCTGAGTAACGAACAAAATACAGCGAATAGTGTGTATCTGTATAAGTATGTATGTATGACCAAAATAACTCAAAAACAAAAAAAATCGCAGACTCCAACGATTGCCTTATCGGCTCTCAAGGTGTAACAACCCTGAAGAGGCTCATTGCAACATGGGTGAAACGTTGTTTTTTTTTTTTTTTTGCAAACCTCTGACGCCGTCTCAACCCGGAAACTGAAGTGTTTTTCATTCGCAGGAAGCTCAAACTTGGTATTCCGTTTAGGTGCTATCACTACATCTGATATGAGGGTTTCCGGCAAAATCTATCAACCGAAAGTGTTATTTTATGGCAAGATTTTTTTTCCCCAGTTTTTTGCAACTTTCTCTAAAACTTCTTCAACGATTTTCTTTTAAATATCGTAGACTATCTACACACATAATTACTTGCTTCTTTTATTTGAAACATTTTCCTGGAAAAATAGATTTTTTTGGGGGAGATTCTGATGGAAAAGTAGATTGTCTTTTCTCTAAATTACCACTTCAGTACAATTTATCGTTTTGCCATCTCTATAATATTAGTATTGTAACGCAGCCAGTGGTGCCATCTAGGAGAGAAAGTAGGAACCTCAAGTTCTCTTAGTGGCCGCTAGGAAGCTGGCGACGCGCTCCAGTTCTCTCTGGAAGGATTGAGCAGATTCTAGAAGATTCTCCACCGGTATAAATAGTGGGACCGCAGAGAGTTGGGAAAGTTTTCTAGTTACAAACGAAGTCTACGTTTGTGGAAAGTGTACAAAAAGTGAACAAAGTGAACTTTTGTGGTTTGAACTGTGATGTAATTATTATTAAGTGTTGTATTTTGTAATTTATTGTGTATAACAATAATTTGGTGATTTCTTTATTGAAGTTTAGAGTATTTTATCTATACGAACTCACTTAAAACTAGTTGCAGTAGCTAGTTTAGAGGGAAAAACGTTACGGTATGCATTAGAAACTTTGCTAGAATTCGAAATTTGAAGAAAATCTGTTAATCGTATAAGTGATTTTTTTTTTTTTTGCAATAAATACATTGTTTAGAGTTTTTTGGAATTTTCTCGAGAAAGACTATAACGATGTTTTTACTTTCTCTAATTTAAACTTAGAATATTAACTGCATAGACTGCATAAGCCTATCACTTTCATTTGTAAAATTTCCTGAAAAACGTTTTTTCAGGTGGTTCTGAGGAATCTGAAACGTAAAAACTTAAATATGTTTGTTAAGGTTAGTTAATTTAATAGGATTACTTTCTACCATGTAATCAATCTCTACCTATCTCGGTTGATAAGATGGCCCTAGCCCCCTCCCAACATCTGCATCTATATGTTAGGACAAATGATCAAAATTAAAAAATATATTTTTTATACCATAACTATTTTAAGAGGTTTAAAAAAAGTCATGTGAGTGTTTCATGCCAGATTTACTCTTTTAATAATAATTAACCAACAGCTCTAATTAAATCTTAAGTCAGTGGCATGATATAAATATGTAATGAAAATTGGAGACATTCTTTAATCACTTGCAGTAATTAATTTACATTATAACATTAATAACAATTATTCTTGAATTAATTAACGATGTACCCAATACAATTTAATATAATGTCCGAGCTGGTATGTAATATACTGTTCCGACCTTGGTAAGTTACCTTAGCAACACATTCAGCTCTACCGTCGTCTTTGCTTCATTCTTCACATAATAATATTCCACCCAAGATCTTTGTTTTGTTCAAAAATAAAAAGAAGAGTTGTATGCTTGAATTTCAGTACATTTTATGGAAACTTTTTAAGGTCATCATTTTGTTTAAACTTATCATTTAAAATGTCTCTTTAATTGAATATAATTTTAATTTATATCTCCGGGAATTTAATAAATATTTATCAATAAAAAAAATTTCATTTTAATTAAATAATCTAGCTATCTATAACAAAATGTTTTTAGCAGATGGTCTATATATAGTGGCTGCTTGTAGGAACATTGTACCAAAACATCTCAAAAACGACAAATCACGGGAAGTTCAAACTTGATGTGCGTTTAGATAACGAAGTTTTCGGACAAAATACACCAACCGGAAGTGCAACTTCACTAAATGATAAGGGTGTTGTCAAAAATGGCTACAACAATTTCCTTTAAACTTAGTACACTATCTACACATCTACATATTTATCACTTTTATTTGAAACATTATCCTAGGAAAATTCACTTCTACCTAGGAGAGAAACAAGGTTAACTAGTAAGTGCCAATTCAGTATAATGCAAGATCCTATCATTTGTACGAACGTAATTCGTATACTCGCTCCAAATACTGGCCAAACTACAAGGAAACCTCTCAGCGATTCAAGACGCATGATACATTTCTTTCAAATGCAGCGAATTTTGAAACTTCCTCAAGCGAAAGTAGTTCCCTCTATTGGAAATGTGAGGCGGCAAAAGCATCAGATAATCCTTGGATGAAGGAAGAAGCATTGTCCTCGAGTGGATTCCCAGCCATTGTGGATAGTTCTGGAATGAAGCTGCTGATTACCTAGCAAAGGAAGGAGCTGAAAAGTCTCTGCCGAACAATGCTCTTCCCAAGAATACACTAGCCGACTAATCTACGCCAGAATCAAGAGTACGCTGCGAAAGCGATTGACTGAGAAGTTAGAGAGAAAAAGATTGCAATCTTTGATTGACCCAGATGGAATATTTTTATGGCAAGATTTTTTTTTTCCCAGTTTTTCGCAACTTTCTCTAAAACTTCTTCAACGATTTTCTTTTAAATATCGTAGACTATCTACACACATAAATACTACCTCTTTTATTTGAAACAATTACTCGGAAAAATAGATTTTTTTGGGGGAGATTCCTTTGCAATCTATCTAGGAGAGACGGAGTGGCCCACTTCAGGCTCCTCACCATCCACGATTTCCTTCAAGCCTCTGTCGCATAGAACTAGCCTAAGACCTGACCCGCTTTTTAGGTGGATAGACGAAGACCATATTGACCCGTGTTCTACTTTGGAAGACACAAGAAACCTTATTATTCATCTGGACGTAGATCGAAGAAGATCTGAAGTATACTGGGTAGCAATACGTGAAGTAGTTAAAAATGCCATGACTTCTGGACGTAAAAAAAGCAAACTTTTTAATATTGAGGAATATTAAAAGCATTGTTGGAATTCCGTATTTGAAGCAAATTGTTTTATTGGACGTGCTATTTGCAGAATAGCAAAATAATCAAAAATAATTTCTTGTAAATGCTGGAAAAAGGCTGCAGTCATTCTTATTTTCTCTTACTCCTAATTGGCGGAAGTTCATATTAAGTGACAAACATTCGAAATTGTTTTTTTCACCGGAAATACATGATTTAAAGTCTCCTGCGTGCGAAAAAATGTTTTTAGCGAATGGTCTTTCTGGGTGTGTCCGTATTTTTTTTTTTGCCTGACCAAAGTAACCCTAACGCCATGGCATTTATTTCATAGTTTCTCCATATCTGTTACATGTTCATCTAAGTTCGAGTTAAATTAATTACATAAATGATTATATAATACAAATAGAATGGTAAATTTTGGTGTATTATAGTTAATTAAATTTCGGTAAATCAAAAATAGTATCACTAATAATAACAATTCAATAGTGTTGTCTGTAACTACAGAACACTGTTCTGTGGCCAGCTGTGTACTAAGAAGGCTCCGGGCGCTAAATGACCTTAGATGTTGACGCGCTTTAAATTAAAAAGAAAGCACAATCATAATAATTATACCAACTGAAAAACTATGTTTTTTTTTTTTAAAAATTATGAAATGTCTATGTACATTTGGCTTTACTAGAGCACTTAAATCATTCTCAGGCCATTTGAATCCCTTGCAAGACATGGTCCCGAATTAGTGAAGATGTTTGTGACTCGAACAGTAAACTTTGGAAGATAATATGGTGTTACATTTGGGGTATTTTGGGTTTCACAGGGCCAGGACGAGTCGACAATCAAATGCAGATAAGGGGTAATGGATTCTTTCCATGGCCGCTCAGCGGTAGTGTTGTATAATAGTTTAGTCGAGAGACTTGGGCTTGTTCTTCGACAAATAATCATATCTGAATAGAACTGCTTGGTATGATGCCCTTTCGCCGTATTTGCTCAAAAATCCTGCCACTTAGGCAACGTCTTCTTGTGCTTTGATATGCGTCTGTGAACCAAATATCACAAAACGAACGGAAAGATGTTCGCCATTACTGATTTAAGACCCTTAATATAGCCCAATTTTGGCAGATGATTATGAATTATTAAGAAATTGCTATGAGATTTTAGAAATTGTTGGTAATTAATGTAACTTTCATTTGGTAGATATATTATAATAATAATACGGTAAGTTAGGGAAGGGAATAGCTAAGTTGTAGGCGTACTGGACTCCCTCGCGGAGGACCCGGGTTCGAGTCCAGCTGTGCTACCCTTAGATTTTTTCTTCCTGGGAGCCCCTACAGCTCACTGTCCGGTGATAGACAATGTTGTCCGTAACGAGAGAACACTGTCCGGAGGCCGGCAGTGCACTGAGAAGGTTCCGGGCGCCAATGACTATAGATGTTGACGCGCCTTAAATTAAAAAAAAAAAAATACGATAAGTTAATGTATTTGAAGTAATCAGCGGATTATTCCTTATTTATGACCTGAATATTTATAAGGAAAAGTGATTTGGGGGGGGGGCTTCTGGGGGAAACAAGTAACCAGTAACGTTAAACTTACCTTTAAAGCACGACTTCAATATAAAGTATGTTTTTTTTTTCATCTCATAATATTAATATACACTAGAACCATTGACAGAATGCAATTTACTCGGAGACGGTTGCAAGATTTGTTTGGAAACATGGAAACTTATCACTTTTATTTCTAATAGTTTTCGGAAAAAACTGATTTTAGAAGGGGCAGTTAGTTTTAAATTTAAACTGCACAAGCTTTGTTGGTTTTGACAGAAGTCGTTCCACACAAGTCGGCTCAGTTGTATAAATTATAACCTCTACCATATTTCTTTATGGCCACACCCCAATTAAACATTGCAAAAATTGTAATTTTTAAAGCAAATTTGTTAATTTGTTTATATGGCCTATTGACCATATTCACAGATGGGTCGAAACTAGACAATGGTGTTGGATGTGCAATATACACTGAAGGAGTTACCGCTATCTGGACACTCCCCCATTACGCAGTATACACTGCTGAAACATATGCCATCTGGCAGGCTTTAAAAATCATTAGTGATAGGAATTACCCTAAGGTGCTGGTGCTGACAGACTCCTTAAGCGCAGTAAAGGCGCTCCAGGATAAATTTTCGGATAATCCTTTAATTAATCATATCTATGAGACATTACACCACTTGTCAACATGCGGGCCGAGAGTGATATTTGTGTGTGTGCCAGGTCATATAGGTGTATATGGGCTGCCTCTTCAAATGTAGAATATGCCATCCCTGTCCGACCAACTGACCTCAAAACATTGATGAAAACAGTTATTGCTAGAAAATGGCAAACCCAGTGTCTAAACGAAAAATTAAAGGTGGTAAAATCGTGTGTGTTAATGAGGTCGGTTGAGAGTTTCTCTAGGAGCGAGTCAGTCATCCTTTCAAGGCTCAGAATTGGGCATACGTGTTTGACACATAGATATCTTTTAGTGGATGAAAGAAGACCGAAATGTCCAACATGTAGGGAAAGGTTGACGGTGGCTCACATATTAGAAGAGTGCCAGGCACTGCGTGCGCAAAGGCAAAAAGCAGACCTGCCATACGACTTGCATGCAATATTGAAAGATGGTTCCCCATATATCAGAGACTATTTGCCTTCCTGAAGAATATTAATTTATATAATAAGATCTAGGTTAATTAGTTTTAATGGGAAGCGGAATGGGAACCTAGGTCAGGTTCTGTTTTAATGGGAAGCGGAATATTGAATACCCTCCCCTAGTGTGAATGCAGTGTGTATGTATTTATTGGCGCGGATGTATTTATCAGCGAGAATGTTGGTACAAATGTTCTTGGGTTAGTATTTTAACGGGGATGCAAGGAAATTATATAAAAGTACTTCACCCCCACTTGTGTATAGTGTGAATAAAGGATTAGGAATGAGCATTATTAGGTGAATTAGTAGGAGATGCTAAGTTGCAAATAGTCCCCTCTGAAGAGGAACTAGGTAGATCTCACAAAGAAGATGGGAACAAAGTTGATCGATGAAAATAACTGGCCCAAAATTAGAATGGACATAATGACTGCAGTACCCATTAACCCACCTTTTTTTTTAACTGGTGGCCTAATGGATGGCGCATATCTCCCTTGATTCTCTCCCCAAACACGATGGTCAAGAGGGGAAGACAGAACGGGAGCAACCCCTGCTTACCACGCTCCGACCGTCTTTGGAAACAAAGACGCCGATTTGGATGCTGAGTATGATTGGGGTGAACGCCATCCCAGCTCTAGAGGAAATGATGTTTCTAATGGAAAATTTGAGGGGCGCTAACGACCATAGTAGTTGATGCGCCCCCCCCCAAAACTACCTCCATTGAATAGGTATCTATACCTTCACCATATGCGTATTTTTATGTTAAAGTAATTGAGTAAAAATTTTAAATTTAAACACAAATTTTATTAAATACTGTCAGAGAAAGGCGTGTGAGTGTTTCACAACCTCTCACTTGTCTGCGATAAATTTGTTTCGAATCTTTAAAGTGACTGCAATTATTATTTTCATAAATATAAGAAATTTTTGCTTCCTTATAAAATCCAATTGAAAATATTATGAATTAAATCATTACATAAATAAATTTGTGATATGAGTTAATTTAGGCTATATTGCTGATAATTCCTTTTAGCTGAGGTCAATTTTACTGCCTACATTCAAGAGTTAGGGATAGAGCAACTTGTTGCGGCCGTACTTCGCACCAACACTCCCTGTTATCGTTTTAACCTTTAACCAATCTCATTGCTACACAATCAATCGCTCCTTTTCCTAGGTCATATTTTCTATTAGTTTTTTGTTGATGAGTTTAAAAAATTCTATTTTAAACTCTGTGTTTCACCTTTTCTTTCTCTTCTTCTAGATAGTTGGTCTACTAACTTTTTCTTCAAAGTATTCTTGTTCATGGTTTTTTTTCCCCCAGGAACTATTTATCTGTTTAAAAATTGTCTCTAACATTGACTCCTTTGTTGGGGAAAAAGTTTGACCATGACGTTTATTTCGTCTCTTTAACTTCTTTTTTTTTTTTTTATTCTAAACAGGGCAAACACTATTTCTAAAAACGAATTGATCCTCATATACACATATATAAAAAGGGGTTAGAGTTTAGTTTGAGAGCATGCGCAATACTTGCGAGGGGGGGCGGTAATGTTGGGGGCGGCAAATGTTGTGAAGAAGCACTTGCCCGCCGACTGTGCACACAACATCGCCGCCAACCCCTGACCCAGTCCGACAGTTCTCTCTAGCCAGCATGACACCGACCCAGACAGCTGTGCTACTGGCCGCTACACTCGGCGTCTTCTGTCTAGCATGGCCTCATACAGTTATGGCCATAGATCTGTCTAGACTTTATGGCCATCTATCTGCCAAAAGAAACAGTAAGTAACAGGATTATTTTTTTTTTTTTAATCCAAAGGCAATTATTGTAAAAAAAAATTAGCTTTTCAATTTTATTTTTAAATTTGTTTTTGCCTCCCTTTTACCTGCTGCCTTTTGTATTCACATACAAAATAAATTTTGTTCTTCACTTTGAAAAGAACAAAACTATAATTTTAAAAAAGGTTCTAAATGTAATTAACAATTTATTAATTAAACTTTTTAATACTAACTACAAATATTGCTTATTAATTAATTATACGCTATATTGCTATAAAGTGAAATATATAAAATTTACGAATACCTTGAAAGTAAATAATATTTTACAGTTTATTTACAAAATTCCATTATTTTATACTATCTATAATTTCTTTTTTTTTAATATATAAAATCAAAAAATTTTCCAAAATTTAAAAAATTTAAAAAAAAAAAATCAATTTTATAAAATATCTTATTATAATTATTAAATTTTATAATAAATTTCATTAAACTAGTAAAAAGTTGCAACATTGAATATAAAAAGTTGCATATATGATTATAAAAATGGTTACACATTATGGTAAGCTAGAGCGCCCCATTCACATACATACACTCTTCTGCGAACAAAAGATCGATAAAGGATAATGGTAGACAATTTTATTGAAAATTATTTAATTTCATATAAAATAAAAGATGAAGAAATACATAATTGAAATGATAATAAATAGAAATTCTAAAAAGGAATATTTATTTCAATTTGACATAATTGAATTATTTGGGTCTAAACATTTCACTTATTGCTGACGAATATATTTGAAGATTGATTCACCAATTGATCAAGGTTTTTTTAACTTTCTCTTACTTATAAAAGTGTTCTTATCAGAATTTCGAATTCGATTTTTGAGCCTTTCTAAATATGAACAACTTTCTCTGCTTATATGTGAACAGCACAATTCAAAAAACTAAAAGTATCGCATGGAGTTCAATAGGCGTTCTCCAATAGGCGTTCCGAGATGCGACACAATTTTGGTCGACATCCATCAAGGAGTGTCCTCCATTACTGATTAATTTTTTTTTTTTATTCTAGTTTTTCTCAATTCTCAATTTCTCTAAAACTCCTCGAAGATTTTCTTTAATCTTTGTAAACACAATGCATATTTAAACTTGACATTTATTTTGTTATATTTTTCTGTGAAATTTGATTTCTAAAGGGTAAAGGGTAATACTATAGCAAGATCTTTTTTTTTTTTGTAACCCTTACCTTTCTGACCGTTTTTTTTTTTTTCTTTATTCATCATCAGAGTCTAGTTTATCAAGATTCTGCTGAGAAATGTTGATTTCCATTTTTTTTTTTTTAAAGTTTACACTGTCTTTTTAATAATCCAGCGGCAAATATTTCGGACATTTTATCCGTCCAATTTCTCCAATGTTTTTGGTCATCGATTAGTTTCGGGCATCGGTTTAGTACAGATAATTAAAAAAATTAATAGTCAACGTTTTATTTATAGCATAACTTATGGTTTTTGTTTGTTTTTTTTTAGTACATTGCGATCAGCATTTTCTCCATCATAGCCTTTTTTTTTTTGCGATCGATTAGTTTCGGGCGTCGCCTATTATCAAGATGAGTCGCTAAACAGTAAGAGTTTGTTGAAATACAATTCCGATTATCTCGCGCTGTTTTTTTTGTTTTTTTAAAGACGTCCTGAAGAATGGTGCGCTTTGGAATCAATTTTATAAAATCAAAGAACCATATTAACAAAATGTGAATCCATTAAAATCATTCTAGGGATACATCAATATTGCAATAAAAACATTTTTAAAAATATGAATATCGGCAACGTCAACTGTTCAGCTATAATTCCAGTGATAATTTTCTGGTTCTTAATTTATGAGATTAGTTAGGATTCAAAAAAATCAGGTTTCCAAACACATAGAAAGTTTATTTGGAAAAATGTTTTACAATGAATATCATCTTTTTTGATTATTTGGTTGAAAGTTGATGATTACTGGATAAACCCTAGTGACATCTAATGCACTTTTATAACCCGTTATTTTTTATATCTTATACATAATCTTCTACACTTAGCGTTATACTTAGTATTAAAATCAACAGGGTAAATACGGGCGGAACACGAAAAATTAAAGAACTCTATCAATAAGTCTAAATTAAGGAAGTCTTCACTACATTTGAGTTCAATTTCACCGAATGTAGAAATTCAATACAAAAATAAATTTGATTTCTTCACCATTATTTTTAAAAATATAATGAATAGACAATGTTTAAGTCTTCTTTAACATTAGATAATATATTAATGGAGGTCACTTACTACTTTTAATATTTTCTTACTGCTCTGTCAGAATATTCGTACTTGTTTTTACCGGACATATTTATTTTAAGGTTCTCTGTGAGTGCGGAAAAAGTTATTTAAAAAAGATTTATCTGTGTGCATGTATGCCGGTCAAAATAACTAAGAAAAAAAAAATCACACATGATAGACATAAGACTTGATAGACTTGGATTAGGCTCTATTAGGGGATGTGGCAAAAAAATTTTGGTCAAAAACCGGAAGTACCCAATTTACTGATTGATTGTATTTTTATGTTTTTGCTAATTTTTTTGAAAACGTCTGAATGGAATATAGCGTATATTAAACGACGTTTTATAATATTCATGCTAAAAACATCTTTCAGAGAAAACTAATTTTAAGGAAGTTTTCAGATGGTTGAATTAGGTTTTTTCCTTTGAAGTGTCATTTTACTACATTATAAAATTTTAAATTTTTATGACATTAATAGGAATGTGCGGCTGATTACCAAGTTTAAAGAAAGTCGTTAAAGTGAGACTGTTTATTGATTTATTTATTTTTTTGTTTTGTTTTGGAGGGTTCGTGATCTATCTATTGATCCTATTATGCCAAACTGAGACATTACATTTTCCATTTCCTGCAATTTTCTGGATAAAATCTAAAATTTTCATTTTATTTTCATTTAGGTATTCCCATCTATTTAATATTGAAGTCACTATTTAAGTAAAAATTCCAAAAAAGAAGCAAATTCGTTAATAATAACTATGTAATATGAAATAAGAGCAAGGCGTCTGAGCATTCACTAGACAATTTCTTTCAGGACTATTTCATTGTTTATATAATTTTATTCATTCATTCAACAATGCAATTAATTTATTTCATTTTGAAAAAATATAAAGAAATATTACTAAACATCTATATATATATAAAAATTCAGCATCCGTATGTTTGTGGCCGCAAAACTCGAAAAGTAGTCGATGGATTGACTTGAAATTTTTACACAACGTTTCATTTCTATATAAGAGTTATATATACTTTTTACTCCGAAGTTCCCACGGAAACGGGAAATTCCGAGCGTTTCGCGAGGTTGGCAGAAATAGACAGACTCAGACGCGTTACAATGGTGGCTCGTTCTCTGAACCTCTTTCTCAACTACTTATAAGTACCTCTATTCCGAAGTTCCCACGGAAACGGGAGATTCCGAGCTAAAATCCGTTCGAACGGCCATATTGCGTTAGCACTTGCTTCCTCAGGTATTGCTGCTACGTTGATGGAAGGAGATAGAACAGCGCATTCAGCTCTTAAACTGTCATGACTTAAACATGCACTTCACAGAAACCCAACATGTAACATTTCTAAAACATCAGGAATGGGAAAGGTTCTTCGGGCGTGCAAAAATCATTGTATGGGATGAGTGTACAATGACTTATAAGAAGTCATTGGAAGCATTAGACCATACATTGAAAGACTTGCGAAATAATCAGGTTCCATTTGGTGGAGCATTGGTGTTACTATCCGGTGACTTCAGGCAAACGCTTCCAGTGATACCTCGCTCAACACCAGCTGATGAATTGCATGCCTGCTTGAAATATTCAACTCTTTGGAGCACAGTAAAAAAAAATTCATTTAACAACGAATAAGAGAGTTCAACTTCAAAACGATCCAACAGCTGCCATATTTTCAAGACAATTACTCGAACTCGGTAACGGCACTGCTCCTACAAAATCCGGAAACGAGAAAAATCAACTTCCCATCTAATTTCTGCAACATAAGAATTAGTAGACAAGGTATTCCAAAGCATCGAAACGAATTATCAAAATCACGCATGGTTAAGCCTAAAAATCAGACTGAGCCACAGCGAAGCGTGGTCGGGTTAGCTAGTATTTAGTTAAAAAATTCATTCTCCTTTAGAATGGAATCTAGAAAATACTGTTACTGAAAATACGGGAAATGTAGTGATAATCTGTTCATCCCCACTTTAGTTTTTTTCAATACAATATTTAAATGAAGTGTACAATCTTGGGTGAACTTGTTATACAGTAAGTGAGTAACCGTTTTTAATGAATACTGTCACCTTTTTTAACAAGAAATGCGAATTAAATTTAAAAAAAAAAAAAAACTTAAATCGAAAAAATAACCTATGATGTAGCGCGATTCTAAAACAAGATAATGAATTTATGGTTTATTTAGATTTTAATATAGAATTTCAATTCAAGTATAATAAATTAAAGTGCATCAAATTAAAAAAAAATATAAAATAAAATAATAAAAAGTCTATTTTTGTTTACATCAACAAATTATAAAATTTGTTAACGATAAGAAATTAAATAATAAAAAAATACTAGATAAATTTATTACAATGAAAGCAACAAATTTTAAGAATAATAATAATAATACAAATACATTTGAAAAATTTCACAATCTAAGAATTAGTAGGAATAAAAAATGGGTCGTACTTGTATTTCGTTGAAATAATTGCGTGAGATAAGCATCCTTTACGTATATATATGTACATTAATATAACTTGTTATTAAAATAATGAAAAAAATATAACTTTGTTATATGTTTTTTTTTTTTTTTTTTCAAGTGTCGTCGCAGTTTTAATAGATAAAATGGAATTTTCTTGATATATTTTAACTTGAATTCACCGAAAAAGAAAAAAAAAAATAAAACAAATGAATAACGGAGAGTTAAATGTATGAAATATTTCATAAAGCGCTCGAAATGTCACTTTTAAAAACAAAAAAATGCCTCTCTATTTACACAAAGGAAAATAAATAAAATTAAAAAAAACAAACAAATTCTCAAATTTCTCTTGTTAATATGAAACTGATCTCTTGTCAACTCTTTGTTTTATCATTGAATCTCATATTATTCTCCCTATTTGTTGAACAAAATTGTAAAAAATGACGCCGACCAAATGTTACGTGCGTTAGAAAACATGTGCTTGCTAACAAAATATTATTTCTTTCCCCGCTAAACATTTCGTCTGTCTGTTAACTGACTTCTAATAGATATTTATTTGAATTGTATATTTTGTTTAATTTTCACAATTTTCTAGTTCTTTAAATTAGTTATTAGTTATAAGAATTCAGTTATTTTTTTTACTCCGTTTGATATATTTTTATTTACGATCAATCTTATTTTAAACAAATGTGAACTCTACAATTACATATTTCAACGGTTGGTATGTTTAATGATCAAGAAAATGATATTCTATCATTTAGCGGCTTACATTGATTTGATTCTTATGTTTTTATCTAGTAAGTTTAGTATTTTGTTATTTTTCTTAATTTTTTATTTATTTAAGAGTGCTTTTATAAACTAATGAGTTTAGTAATTTTGTTTTTATTATAAATTTATTATTACAACTGTTTGTAATATATAATAAATAATTGTGCAAATACTCCACCAAACATGTGAAGGATATCCTCCAAAGTGGCGTTATACCCAAACGCTGTTTAGCCACTGATTTAGTTGCTAGCCGTACCAAATCATATGGGAATTTTTGGGAATTAGGAGGTAGATAGGTTTGCCAAATTAGGTGCCTCTCTCCCTTTCACTGGTCCCAGACCTGCTTTGGCGTGTCATCTGGCACATGTCTGTCAGGCTTCCGAGGGTCATGGACACCTTCAAAGCATTCATCCTTATGGATGAACACAGTTGGTTGTCGGCAGTCCAAAATGCTCATCGAAGGTCCGGACAGGGCTAATAGTGAGACGTTGTTGTGTCTTTCACGGAGCTCTCTCAGGCATCTGGTTGGACACTTTATTGGACATTTTGGTTTAAGGAGACATCTCTACATAGTGGGCTCATGCTGGATCCTTTTTGTAGAGTCTGTGAGATAGAGGAGGAAACATCCATTCATCCTTATGACAGATTGCCTGGGTTGTGAGGAAATTAGGTTCAGGACCTTTGGTGAGAACAGGATGTCTGTGGAAGAGCTTAGGCTATTTCCTGTTAAGGTTATTGTCCGATTTGTTCGGATTGCGGTGAATCTTAGATTTGTTCTAGACCCGGTTTGTTGTTGTTTTTCTTGGAGTAGCTGTATGGGCCCAGTGGGACTTTGAATAGCGTAGGGTTTGGTCCCTCTCCACAGACAAATAATAATAATAATAATAATAGTTGCTAGCGACGGCGTTTCAACCGGCTCGTAAATTTGGTAGGAATAGGACGGATTGACAATCCGCTTCCCGTGGGGAATACGATGAGCAGAAATATTATATTAGAATATGCAGTACGGCATCTGATTAAGCGGTTTATATTAGGCATCTCCAGGTCAGTAAGAAGGAAAGCATTCTGTAGTCAGCTTTTATCTAACTAATGTAATTCTTGTAGACAATATGTTGGACCGTTTTACGTAACTATTCGATTTTCTAATGAAGTTGAGTTTGTCAACCACAAAAACAATAAGCTTGTTATTATTTGAGAGTATTTTTCCACATTGTAAAATAATCTGTACAAAGCATAATGATTTTTTTGTTGTTCTGATTAATAAGTTAATTTAAACGGAGAAAGGACCAAAATTCACCAAAAATAAATTAATTAAATTCACTTAAAAGAAACATTGCGTTCGAATATAAATAATAGCATAATTTTTTTCTTAAAACGCTAATTAAATAAATTTTTAATTTGCAATTTAGCTTTAACATTCTGTTAATAATATATGTACATATGTATTGATAACAATTTGACATGTATATAAGCGAGAATGTGTATGTTCAAATGTCCTCAAGCTGTCACCTACTTTGATCTGTTCAACATTTGTGTAGGACATTTCCGCTTAAAGTGGATATCATCAAGTGTCCTCAATAGAAAGTGATATCCATGTTATATTAAGATCAGGACACCTAGACGGATGCAGTGAATATCACCACATAACTAAAAAACGAATCTTTTCCAAAACTAACGCAGTCCAATAATATCGGTATCATTATCGGTCTGAAAAAAGAAGACGGCAGATTTCTTTTGAACGGAGGACAAAATATGAACTACTAGTTTTGTGTGTCATATTATTTCGGTCGAAAAGATTATTTCAGCACTTTGAAAGTTTGTTCGTCTGAGGTAGCCAGTGTCAGTTTATAACATTAATGTGCTGTACCTAGAATTCTCCACTTTTGGACTCTCGTGAATCAAAAAAAAAAAACTGAAAATTACTCTATGGCTCAGTCTAATGGTGGTTTTTGATCTTCTTAGATCAGTCGATGTAGATTAGGTTGATTTACCTGGCTGAATCGAATTGTACATGAGTATTCCGTTGCTCAAAATGCAGAAACACTGATCTCGCTATTTGGCTGCTATTTGTTAACAAAATTGGATAACATCTTTCTAGTGCTTTTATAGTAATGTAACATTGCTGGCGATCTGTTTATCTTTCACTAAGAGGGTCTTGCTATTGTCCTTTTAGAGAAAGGATCCTAATTAACTATTCATTCATGGAGAAAACAATATTATAGGCATACACTTAACATAAATACTGAAAACAGGAAAGGGAACGGTTTGAAAATCGACTAGATTTTTAAAATTAGCAAATCTAGAATTGCTTTGATCTCAATCGACCATTAGAAGTTTTCAATTTGAATGTGATATTGAGGGTTGTTCAAGTTTAATTTAATTTAATTTTGTTTACTGGCTAAATTTGTGTGTATTACTGTGGGTTAGTGATAAGTTTATGTGTGCGTGTGAAAAAGTTAGAGGAGTGTGAGAGATGATGTATTTTATTTCTTTTAACAACTAATCAATTTCATTTCCTCTCCTTCATTTACAAACTTATTCATAAAAATTCAGTTTCATATATTTTTATAACTGCGTTTTATATTAGTCACAGTACCAAAGGATTTTTGCTTTTAAAAATATAGAATGTCATTTGGCTAGATATAGTATTCGTTCTATATTCTGTTGATCTCTTTTTTATTACATGAAGAGTGACGATAGCGTGTGATATTTTGTAGTCTAGATAGTATTCTCAGATTCCAATTTATAGAAATTCCTTCTTCTTTCTGTACTTCAGTTTCCAGTTCTATTCTGGGTTTCATTTCTTCTAGAATTCAATCTAAAAACCCTTGATAGAAGATACACGACTGTGATTTCTTTGTTCTCCAGGGAATTTTCACATGTTCACTTATATCTCCTGTTGCATCCTATTCCCATAACCCATCTTTTCAATGTCAATTTTTGCTTCTATTGCAAAACTTGTTTTTTATGTTGATATATCTTCCTACATAATCAATTCGTATGATTGTACTAATTAAGTTTAGAAAAAAAATATAAATTCATATTTTAGATATAAATGTATATTGGAAATGTATCTAAATTTTATATAAAATAAAGTGAAACCTGCAATGGTGTATTCTTCAAAGGTGAACGCTTATGGATTTGGCTTGATACATATTTTCAGGAGATACCTGCAAATTTTATGGATACTTGTCATTTATACTTTGTTTTCAAACGTCCAAATAGTATCTTCCCCCCCAAATCATTAACAAGTATTGTACCATATTTTGATTGCTTTGTTGATGGATTATGGACGATATTGCTATATCGGCTATTATATAGCATTTTTCAGTTAAAAATTCATCTTTTTTCATTCAAATTTATTCTTTTTTCAATTTCATAAGAATGAGCCATACAATTAAACCCTTATTTTTATAATTTAATATCAATATGTTTAATTTGATTGAAATAAAGTTAAATTTTATTAAAAAAGGATTTAATATTTTAAAAAAAATATGTTTACATAGATCGTGAAAACATTTAATTTTATTGAAAAAACATTTAAAGTGACCGAAAATCTGCATTTACTACCAAGTTCGCCAAAAATAGAATAATAGGGATACTTATAGCTATACAATAATGTACCGCAAGCTTAAATCTTTTTGTCAGAGTGTCAGAGATATTTTCCGTGATATTTTCTGTGATAACCTGCGATAAATTTTCCAGTTAACTGCTAACGCTGAGCCACAAAAAGAGCAGGCTATCACGGAAAATATCTCTGTTGCTTTCCAGCTCTGCGGAACCAACCACAACAATAAATCTTTTTGCTTCTTTGTTTGTAACCGAGAGACATGATAACCTAGAGGACAGCAGCTTACGTTCCTGTGAAACCATTTAGGAAAGTTACAATCGTAAAGGCTTCACAATCCTTAGTGGATTTTTAATAGACAAAGACTCGGCCATTTTCTTTACTTTTAATACATCTACTTGAAACTTGACGTTTTATATAGAAGTGTGTAAGAATTTTTTCCAAACTCAGATGATATTTTAGAATTACACAGATCATTCAGATATTAAGAATGTCAAAGGTGTTTGATCGAACTGAGTGAACAAACATTCAGCTAACTCAGCTATGTGATGAAGCTTCTTTGAAATGTTGAAGTTAAAAACAAATTTTTAAATACATATGATATTTTGTATTGCTAAACACGATTAATGAAAGTTTTAGTGAATTTAATTTTGACCTAACTAACTTCTATAAAGGAAAAATTAACTATAAGGAAAAATGCTTGAATTTCTTCTGATTATTATTATTATTAATTTCAAAGGACACTATTAATATAAGCAAAAACAATGATTACCATCTTGTGAATACCGGCCGGTGCAAATCGGAAACAAAGGTACTGTTTTTGTACATGTACACAATTAAATAAATCAAAGGGTATTCACTGTGAACAATTGAATGGCGAACGGAATAATCGACATCACAGTTGTTCCGGTAATTCACGGTTTTGGCTGGACCATAATAAACATGGTGTTTTTGGGTTGAATATTTCATAAGAATTTCAACAAATAATGTAAACATGTGTTATTGGAATAGAATATAAATCTTTTTAATTTTTTACCGGAAATATCCAAACGGAAACATCTTTCAAGTATTTTCAAGTAAAATTTTCACGGAAGGGATTAGCTCAGTGGTAGCGCGCTGGACTAGCAACGCGGAGATCAGCCGCTGGTTCGAATCCAGCCGTGCTACCCTTAGATTTTCTCTTCCTAGGAGTCCCTACAGCTCACTGTCCGGTGATGGACAGTGTTGTCTGTAACGGGAGAACACTGTCCATAAAAAAAAAAAAAGTAAAATTTTCAAGTATCGGCTACGTTCAATTATATAAAAACCCAATATTTTTATAAACTCACAATTTAATATTTGACTATTGAATCTATTCTGTTTTTTTATTTTTATTTTAGTTATCATTAGTTTTTAAATTTTACTTTAGGATTAGGATTTTCACTATTTGGAGGATTAAATTCAACAAGATAATATTACTATTATGAGAATAAATGATTAAGACTGAACATACTATCAGGTGGGCCTGCCAGGTAACGATTTTTAATGGGGAGAAGGCGTGTGTTCAGCAGCCGGGGTCCCTTGGCACGCTTTGGTTCTTGCAAACACAAATGTTAGGATACGCTATTTATTGTACTGCTGCAAATTGTAACGCTGCAAATTTACTGAGACTACCACCGTTAAAACTCCCGGGAATTGAACCCTAATCACTTGCATGAAAAACAAGAGCGTTACTCATTTGGCTTTGTGGGAGCAATT
Organism: Triatoma infestans; assembly: GCA_011037195.1. Classification (NCBI taxonomy): domain Eukaryota; kingdom Metazoa; phylum Arthropoda; class Insecta; order Hemiptera; family Reduviidae; genus Triatoma; species Triatoma infestans. The sequence continues at coordinate 72,292 of JAAEAF010013672.1, forward strand.
TATTGTAAAAACAGATTATTTATTTACAACAATATTTACAAACTATTATTTATTTAAAACAATAATTTATTTTGTTCCTGACCGATTTCTGATTTTCATCCGTCGTCAAAGTAAATCTGTTCATTTCGTGCAGAGAGTCCACTTCATTGCGAAATGGATAGATTTACTTAGACGATGGATGAAAATCTGAAACCGGTCAGGAACAAAATAAATATATGTGCTACGACGGATAAAATACCAGATGTTATCCAGCATTGCAGACCCATCCACATATTCAACAATGTGAATCACTCTTTCGAAAAATATTGAACTATACTACAAGAAGAATCAAATACATTTTATTTTTTTGAATCCGTCTTGAGATTTAAAAACAGAGCTTGAATAATCTTTCTTTGTAGAAAAAACTCTTCATTTCTTCGTTACTAAGACAGCACTAAAAGTACTTATAATGAATATCAAATTAATGTGAGACTTATTAGCTGTCTTTTGGAGATAAGATTATAAGAGCTTTCGGACACCAGCAGGCCACAATGGTTATTTGGGAATGACTTAGCGGGAAAGAGTCCTTTTCGCCTTGGAACATTTTAGATATAACCACAAGCTTGTTTAATTCATCCAGTAAGTTGACAGCGAACACATCTCTCACTTAGGGGTAAGCAACGGGAGAAAAGTCAGGCATCTCAAAGGCAGGATAAAGCCGATGCTTGGCTTTCATGTTTTTCATTTGTTTTTTTATGTCATTTTTATTTTCCTATTTAAGATGCACCCCTATTTTTTTTATTTTTTTTTTTAACTTCTTAATAACTACCAGCCCGAGAGTAATTCAAGTATGCATCTCTCGCAGAATTTATTCTGTAAAACTTAGCCGAGCGGAATTTTATGAAGAAATGTTTGCAGTTTTTTGTAAAATAAAAGCACAATCTTTTAAGAAAAAAAAGCTTTTTATTTCAAAACTTTTTAATGAAGTTTTTCTAGATCCATATTAAACAGAGCAACTCTTAGATGGAACATACCTTAACTGGGACGAATTTCAGTTGATTGTTTTAATTAATTAGATATTTTTGTTATGTTAACGCTTTTCTTCTAATATCTAAACTAAGCAAAGAATCAGTAAGTATTTAGAGTTCTTGCCATGGTTACATGCATTAGCTAAGTATTCCTTTTAATTTTTTACTTTCTTTCAATGCTCTAATAGGAATCTCTTTATTATTTTTCAGAATATCGAAATTAATCTCTCTCTAAAATGAATCATTGCAATATGACAGAAATTGTAAGTTGAAATCAACTCTCTACAAAAACTTGATGAACCATACTAGACGTTGGGTGAGAATCCGAAACGGGTCGAAACTAATATACATAAGCATGCTATTTGGCACATGTCTGTCAAGCTTCCAGTCAGACATGGACAGCTTCGCAGCACTCATCCCTATTGATGAAGGCAGTCAGATGCTCACTGGAGATCCGGACGGGACTTTTAGAGAGGGGTGCTGTGCCTTTCACGAACCTCCCTCAGGCATCTGGTTGATTTCCTCACCGGGCATTGTGACTTAACGAAACATCACTATACAATGGGTCTCATGCCGGACTCCTTTTATAGGGTTTGTGAGACGCAGGAGGAAACACCCATACATCTCATGACAGATTGTTTGGGCTATGAGGTAATTAGGTTCGGAACCTTTGGCCGGATCGATGAAAGAGCTTAGGCTATGTCCTTTTATGGTCTGATTTGTTCGTACTGTGGTAAAACTTAGGTGGGTGAAACCCGGGCCCGGACTTTTGTTCCAGACCCGATAGTTATTATTCTTATATGGGGCAGCTTTTGGGGCCAATGGAGGCTTGTGATAGCGTCGGATTTGGCCCCCCCTTCCGGATTGACCGGAAGTACTATTTCACTCAGTGGAATATCACTTTTCCGAGATTTTCTTCATAAATATACCAACAGATATCTTTATACTTGGTCTTCTAACTTTTGATTGATGTTCTTTTAATTTGATTTTTAGAGGATTCTGGAAGAAGTGGGTCGATAAGTTTTCCTCAAAATGCCCATTTTATAATGCCATTGTATAGTCTCCCTTTATATTAGCTTAAGTGCAATATAATAATTGTCACCTGTGTAATTGAAGACTAGTAAACATTTAAAGAAAAGAAGAAAAAAATTCAAATTTGAAGAAATGTATCAATTAGAACTTTGTGACATGCAAAAACTTTGTGACCTGAGTGAAAATTGTGTGAGTGTTTCTCACTAGAACTATTGTTACTATATAACTGTGTTAAATAGTGCAGAGTATTTATAATGTTGGAAAATAGAATATGTAGAATATCAAATAGAATCGTTTAATATTTCCCGAGAAGGTACGCTCCTAAATATTTTTTCCACTGAGACCAAATCCGGCCATTTCAAAGTCCTTTATTTAAATAAACACATTAGGTATTTTACATGTAGGAAGAGGTTTTCATTAAACGAGAAGCTGGACGTGTAGTTGTACGTAGCACTTAATTTATCTTCCTGCTAAGTGAGTTTTGCAAGTTCTATCTGAGAAGGGAAGTGAAATTAGTGGTATGTGTTCATTTGTCAAGTCCGTCCAGCTAAGTTCTCTCTCTGCAAAAAAAAATATTTGCTTACTTAATTAAATTCCTGCGATTGTCCAATTAAGTTAATGGAGCCTGCATATATTATGAAATTGAAGATATATAAATAGAATTAATTATAAATACTTTTTTATCATACAATTCTTAACAAAGTTCTCTATCATTTAATAATTTTTTTACTTTCTCTTACTATCTTTTGAGATCCCCTGAGTCAAAAAAAAAAAATTGTTTTTTTTAAAAATGGTCTGAGTGTGAGTGTGTGTGTGTGTGAGAAAAGAATATCTCAAAAAACAAAAAATTCCAAGAACCTAAAACTTGGTACTCCGTATACCTACTACTTCCGCATCAAACACGCAAAGATTTAGGGCAAAACCCATTAACCGGAAGTACTACTTTACTAATTTTCTTCAGCTCTTTAATTTTTTTTTCTTCAGTTTTTGTGATTTTTATTGAAAATGGCTCCAACAATTTTCTTCAAATATGGTATATCAATTAAACATACAAAGAGCTACAACTTTTATTTACAACATTACTCCGGAGAAATACATTTAAGGGGATTTCTGTGAGAAGGTTCTTCTAATGTGCTATTTCAGTTCAACAATGTGCTAAAGAATTCTGCCAACTAAATAAAATTAATTAGAATTATATAAGTTGCCAAAATTCCCAGTTTGAAGAGAATCGGTTGAGCGGAAGTGCGACTTTACTGAATAGGTTTTCCAGTTTTTTGTGATTTTCTCCATAAAAATGCCGACGGTTTGAAACACTAATAAGAATTGTATGTTTGAAGAAAATTTGCCATTTCGCCGTAAGAGAAAATTGTGTGAAAAATTTCGCATTAGATTTTTGATATTCGCATTTTATGTTAGAAATATTATTAAGACATTGAGTTGAAAAATGACCAAAGTGTAATGGCTATTACACTCTTCTTCTTCTTAAACTGAAGAATATATAAAATTATTTTACAGAAATGGATATAAATAGTGATTATAAAGTGGTTTATTTCATGTTGGCATCACATTTCTGTTTTATGCAAATATTTTAGACGGCTAAACCTTATAATTATTATAAGTGGTATTTATTGATATTAATAATAATAGTCGTTGTCCCACGATAGTGTTTATGTAATTATTAATCTAAATCCATTAAAAATTACAAATAAATTATAATTTTTTTGTGAAAACAATTATTCTGAATGTCAAAAAAAAAGATTTCAATAATTAACGTTTCAAAACTTTTATTTTTTAAAATACTCATTGATTGATTAAACTGATTGATAATTTAAACCAATAACCTCTTCGCAAGCTAAGGGAATTGTATGACAATGGAGTGTGAAATGATTTTAAAATGAAAGAATATCTGGTGATTGGTACACCCAATCACAAGTACTTATGATCAGAGATATAGTTCGAAGGATGGATAAATTTCAATATCTTATTTCTACATTTAACTTACAAAGTTGGACGTCATGGGGGGGGGGGGGGGGGGTAAAAAATCAGGGACTATTGGAGATCATCAGATTTTTAAATTAAAGAAAAAATCTGGTCCCAAATTTTGTGGAACATTCTTACACTCTTAGTTCAGTTCTAAAGTTCCAATGGACAAATTTGCTCTTGGATCTTGGTCTATTTCAACAATTTGCCTATACATTTTATTCTTGGGTTCCTCCAGAACCCCATAAATACAGTTTTTTACCCCATAAAACAGGATAAATGTTTAAAAATGTTTCAAATTAAACTGATAAATCTTCTTCTTTGGTTGTGAGCATGAATTCGGGAAGGACCCAGGTCCACAACTGCGGAAACTGTTAAATCTATATTTTTGGAAAATAGTCAAGTAAATGCTTTAAGCAGGCTTCGTTTTAATCACAATCATTCACCGCATCACCTAGCTCGCATGGGGATTCATAGACTTAGTCTGTCCGTGTAATCAGGAAATGATAGCTGATGCTAACAATTTAATATTAGCCTGTCAAAAAACATACCCTCGGTAGAGATCGGCTGTAGAAATCGTTAATACTGAAATGTATTTGATGTGTTGAGTTGTTGTGGCTTGTGTGTTTGTAGTAGTAGTTGGTGTAGCACGAGCGGTTCAGTAAAGGGGCTTGTAAGTATATATGTTTAAGAGAGAAGTATTAGTAATAATTAAGAGAGCACCACTGTTTTTAAAATAAATATATTATTCTCTAAGCAAATTTAAATACTTTACAGTATCACAACTATATCTTAATAAATCAGATGTTTATCTAGAATAAAGGCAAATCACAATCACTGGCACTGAGTTTAAGAGAGCGATTCCTGAAGCAAGTGTTCTGGCTTTGAAAGCAGAATGCAGACTGTTCGAAAGAACGCCTTCTCTTACAAAACAGTTGGCCAAGTGGCATTGTATTAATTTAACGGATTCTTGTGCCTTTGTTTCCCTAATAGCAATGACCTTGAATTACATTACTGACTCTTTTCACTGCACTAAGATATATTTAAAATATTAACAAAATTCTATTTTTCAAACTAAAAAATATTCTAAACTATTTTTCAAACCTATTATTTTCTTTCATTACTTTCTTCCACTACAATACAGACGAATTGTACACTACCACCAAACTTACAGACGAAACTGAGCTACAGACAAAAGTGATATATACTTAGAATTGTACAGATTCTTAAAGACAAACCCTATTACTCTCTAAACACATGTACACAAACAAAAAACAAAAACAAAAATTAAAAGTAAAATTTCTATTAAAGCCACTCACATTTGGCCATCAAAATAATTTATAAATATACTCAATTTTTTAATACTTATAAATATAATAATAGGATATATAAATTAATAAATTATATACAGTAGTTAATTATCACTATCTACATCACTACGTCATGGCTATCTGCTGAGAATAGAAGGCCATTACAAAAAAAAAAAGTATATACGCCGTTTACACAGTTCGGAACGAATTAATTAATTACACTTAAGAATTAATTAATTACATTAACGAATTAATTTGGCAGTTCAGTGATAAGTTCGCCTGAAAAAAAGGCATTAATATTTTATCGATTTTAAAGAAAATCGTTGATGATTTTTAGTAAATTGAATTGTATTGAATGTTTGTATTAATTGATGATTTAAATAAATGATAAGGGAAGGGATTAGGTCAGTGGTTAGCGTACTGGACTTCAAAGCGGAGGACCTGGGTTCGAGTCCAGCTGTGCTACCCTTAGATTTTTTTCTTCCTAAGAGCCTATACAGCTCACTGTCCTGTGATGGACAATGTTGTCTTTAACGAAAGAACATTGTCTGGAGGCCGGCAGTGCACTGAGAAGGCTCCGGGCAACAATGACCATAGATGTTGACGCGCCTTACAAAAAAGAGACGAAAACTAAAAAAAAAAAAATGTGGTGTGAAACACTCACACAACTTTCTCTTACTCCAGTTCTCAAAATTATAATTGACAAATTTTATAGGTTGCCTGCCAAATTTAATGAAATTCGTCGAAAAACTGTCAAGTAAAAGCGCACTTCCGGTTTACTAATTTTCTTGAAACTCGGAATTTCTCCCATCTATTTATTTCTAATTAATTTTGTTTGGATGATAGAATTGTATAATCATCTATGATATCACTTTAGAGAAAAACATAAATCATCCCCTAAAAAAGTGTTAAATTAAAAAACCCAAAGTCAAAAAAGTTTTGAAAAAGTAGTAGATCTTTGTATGTTTAGTTTATATACGAAGTTTCGAGAAAATTGTCGGAGACATTTTTTGAGAAATCGCGAAAAAGTAGAAAAAATCATTTAGTAAGTGGTAATTTAAACGCACTTTCGGTTATCCGATTTTTTTGAAACTCGAAATTTCAACAACATATTTAATTCTAATTAACATTTTTAGATGACAGAATTATCTAATAACAGCAATTTAGATAAAACCTTAACCCGACCCTTCCCACAAAAAGTTGCCCTTAAAATGAATTTTTCCCAGAGAAATGTTTCAATAAAAGTTGTAGTTCTTTGTATGTGTACTTTTTACGATTTGAAGAAAATCGTTGAGTCTTTTTTGAGAAAATCGCAAAAAAGTGAAAAAACCAACTAGTAAAGTGGTACTTCCGGTTGAGGAATTTTGACAGATGACTCACTGTCGGATCCCATGGTGATACTTAATCAGAATATCAAGTTTGAATTTTCTACGATTTTTCGTTTTTGAGCTATGTTCACATACATACACACAGACACACACACACACAGACCATTTGCTGCATAAGAGAAAGTAAAACCACTTTTTTGGACTCAGGGGGACCTCAAAACGGATATTTCCGGTGAAAACTCAATATCTAAAATTTGACACGATTTCAATACTTCCTCTTACTAGGAGTAAAAGAAAGTAAAAATATTGACTATTAACCGATTGAACGAAATCTTTGTAGCAGATCACTTGGTGGTACCTTAAAAAGTTATAGCAAATTTGACCCTGCTGCTATTTCTTTCTTCTTGAGTTGAGTCCTCTTTACACATATAGCAAAACTATATTTCCTAACTTAAGAGCATAAATTAAGAGAATTACAGAATTTTTAATTTTTAGTTTTGTTTATAGATGCTTGTAAAATATACCAACAGTTTAGTGACACATTTGTGTTTTACTGCCAGAAACCAAAAATGTGGTCTTTAATTTTGCCTAATTTTTTTATTTTTAATTTAAAGATCTGGATTTAAAGACCTAAGTGCATTTTTTTGGTGTAAGAATTCTATGCTCATAAGTTCGAAATTTTAAAATTGGTAAAATTTGGTTTGTATATTATCTTCATCACGTAATAAATAATATTTCACTACGCAAGACTGCACAGTAGGAATGTATTGCGTTTTAGTCTAGTGCTAGCCTCGTCAAGTTTATTAATTCCAGGATTCTGCTGAGCAGTTAAGCGGACGGACTGTCAAGCCAAAGTGTGTTAAGGCGGATTCGTTCCTGAACTTGGTCATCTTGGTTTTTACTTGATTAATGATTTGAGAAATTTATGGTGAAAGTACCTTCGCTATCGCCTGCATCTGTCATCTGATCGGTGTTGGACATTAAAGCCTGTCTGAAATTAATTGTAATATATTTTATATACTTTACTATAGATAAATGATCTAGAAACAAATAGATAAATAATTAAGAAAAAAAATGAATACAGTAACGCGGCAGTTTTATAACAGTGATATTCATTGCTTAGTATCTGTGATATTTTTTAAAAACTCGTTTAAAAAATGATAATGTCACCAAATGATGATAATGTGGACCAAAGCGAAGATGCGTTCAGAACGATCTATAAAAGAATATCTTCATCATCATTTTCACATAATATATTTAATAAAAAAAAAAAAAAATTATATCAACAAAATACTTCATTATATTAACTTTTATAGAGTCTGCCGAGAAAATACATTAATGGCAGGGCAATTTTTTTCAGTTAGGTTTTAATAAAAATTATGTAACTTAAATAAATTACATAATTCATTTTTTCTTCAATTTTCTTTTAAGTGCTTCTTATTATTTTTTTTGTAAGAAACATTTCCTAATGGAACTTGCTATGTTAATTATTCGGTGTTTAATTGAATTGAATTTTTAATTGTATATATAAGAAAGATTCTTGCGTAGATATTTTATAAAAGCAAGAAATAGCTAATATAAAAATAATTAAAGGAAAATAAGAATTTTTCTTTTTAAATAGACTTTCATTAATTTTAAATGTAAACATTAATTGACAAAGATGCTTAATGTCAACGCACCCTCCCCAGAAAAAAGATTTTAAATAAAAGTAACAGGACTAGATATATGTAAATATTATGCGAAGTTAGAAGCAATTTGTTGGAGCCTTATCGACAGAATCGCGAAAAACTGAACCAACGATGTTGGTGTCTAAATGGGATGTAAATCCGATGTTCCTACAACTTTTCCTTTTTGAGAATTTTACATACATACACATCCTCACACACTCCAAAACACAACAGATTTATATCTGGTATTTTATCCGTCGTAGCATGCATATTCATTTGGTTCCTGGTCGGTTTCGGATTTTCACCCAGCTTCCTAGCAAATTCACCAAGTTCGTGTAAAGAGTTCACTTTAACTTAAGGTTTCTATTATACTCACACTTGTTGGTTTGTTGGTTGTATACATGTCTAAAACATGACATGTATACAACCAACAAACCAACAAGTGTGAGTGTAACAGAAACATTACGTTGAAGTGACTCTATACACAAACTTGGTGAATTTGCTCTGACGATAGTTGGAAATCCGGAACCAAATGAATATGCATGCTACGTCGGATAAAATACCACATGTTATCCAGCATTGTAGACCCATCACATATTCAACAATAGACTTATTTTAATGAGCATTTAATTAATTTTTTTAAGAAAGTCTTCATATAATACTGTTACTAAAATCCTACCGTCTTAGATGCATAATCATTAGTATAAACATATGATTAAATAATTCTCTCTAAGAACGTCTTTTACACCTGTACCACGGCAGCCTGCTAGTTTCAAATTGATCATACACCTTATCAAAACCTATTCGCGCGCAACCACACTTCTACATTATCTAGATTCTCGTTAACCCACTGCAATTGCTAAAAACATTTTTTTAACTTAGCTAAAAAGATTCTTTCAGTACTTACTAAATATTACCTATGAAAACTAAATTTTTAAGACATGGCACGATCGCAGGACATACATGCTACAGACGAATGGAATTGTTTTTGTAATGAAAAATACCAATTAATGGTATAATAATTAAAAAAAAAAGTTGTTCGGTATTTATCCGAATTTAAATTTGCCGCCGTCAGAATATAATAATTTATCAATCTTTAGGCTGTGTCCTAAATGTAGAGAGGGGGTAGTCCCTTTAATTACCCTCTCCAGTCAGTCACTCCAAAGTACTCGTACAGGGCAGTGTATGCGTGTGCAAACGTAATTTGTCTATTCACTTTAGAGTACTTGCGCTTTCCTTTTAAGTGTTATTAAGTGAGTCACTAACTAACGCTCAGACAAGCAAGTTGTATGTTGCGGCACAGTCTACTTGTACAATTTAGACCACTTCCGCTTTCCTTTCGTGAAAACCCAAGTATTGCCATTTCTAGTTTTCCTCGGGGTTATTGTTAATAAGTGAGTCACTCTGAAGTACTCGTACAGGGCAGTGTATGTGTGTGCAAAACGTAATTTGTCTATTCAATTTCGACCACTTGCGCTTTCCTTTCGTGAAAACCCAAGTTTTGCCACTTCTGGTTTTCCTTGGGGTTAGTGTTATTAAGTGAGTCACTATTTTACATTCGTACAAGCAATATATGCAGTAGACAGCACATTCTACTTATACAATTTAGACCGCTTCCGCTTTTCTTTTACGTAAAAACCCAAGTGTTGTCACTTCTGGTTTTCCTCGGGGTTAGTGTTAATAAGTTGGTTTCTTGTCGATTGAGTGTCTCCGGATTCTCCCGGCCTGCTAAGGTTGATTGTACAAGCACATGGTCTACTTCCGGTTGCTTCTCCGACCTTGCAGTTTCCAGGAGCCCGTTTAAATGATTTATACATCATTGATTGATATTCATCAGCCAAACAGTAGTGTGGATCAAGACTCTGGAGTTACAGGCACATAGGGTCTTTTTTTCCTTTTCCTATTTTACACTTCTTTGACCCCCCAATATGGGCTAAAGGACTTGAGTCGAACCATACTAACGTTAAAGGTTTCTGCGTTTAAGGTAAGCGCCATTCCTTTTGGCTTGTTGAAGATAATAAATATTTTTGCTCCTTATTTTAAATTTAATCTAATATTCATTTTGTTCATATTATATGAGCCCATTTGCTCTCTCTTTATTCAATATTCCATATATATAGTCCACTTAATATTTTCACCCCTTTTCTTTTATTTTCATTTCCTTTTTTATTTAACAGAACCCACCAGAGGGACTGGAAAGCCTATAAGAGGCGCCCCCTCTCACCTTTTAATTTTTTTTGTTTTTTATTTTATTTCCTGTTTTTTAGTAAACAAAAGTGTTGCATTCTCATATTACTTTAGTAAGAAAAAGTATTAGACATTCATTGTGTATACTAATAATTTTCTAAGTAATCAGCCAAAGCAATCAATTATATGATAATAATAGGCGTTGACAGCATTGTAATATATAAAATGTTTGTTTTTAGATCGATATACTTTATATTAAATTATTTCACCTGACTGTTATTTTTTTACTCCATTATTCATGAAATTCTGTTTGTCTAGGCAATTCGTCATGAACTCTTTTCTGTTTAATGTGTTTATTTATTTATTTATTGACTTTATTTCGTACAAATGTTAGCTTGTTGATTTCATTGAAATTTCTATGGACAAGGTGTCACTAGCAGAAGGTGCCAAAGAATTCTATATTCCGAATTCTAATTTTATTATTTTATATAGCAACAAATGTTGTGTCACCCCCGCATAGCTTGATCAAGACGCATTTGGGAGGGTGGAAAAGAATATTAAAAGATTTATATCAACATGTTAGAAACCTATTTTCAAAACGTTAAGTAAAGCAAAACCTAAGCATCTAGAAATGACGCTAAAACTTAGACAAATGGAAATAAGAGTAATGTTGACAGTAATGTCAGTTTCTACATTTCCCATTTGTCTGAGATCCTTATTTCTGTTTCATAAAGAATTATTTTTTTTTTTTTTTTAGCGACTGGGTTCTTTGTATGTTTCTTCCCCTCAAGGGTAACCATAATGAGGTACTTTCATTAAGCCACATGCTCCATCCATAGCTACTACATGTGACATTTGCCAATTATCACAGCATCTGCATTTATACATGTGTGTGTGTGTGTGTGTGTGTGTGTGTGTGTGTGTGTGAGAGTGGGAACAGAATATATCAAATAACGCACGAAGATCACACTCGATTTTCCATTTAGGAAACAGTTTTTTATTTTATTTTTTCCGTAATTTAGTTCGATGGGTTTCTTTAAACTGGTGTACTAATTGCACATCGTAGCTTATGAAGTTTTTATAATTACCCGGAGTTTAAGTTTTTAAATATGTTTCAGTACCAGAAATTGTTCTTTGAATTAATTTATTTTTTGTAAACATTTCTTTATTAGAACTGCCAGACTTCGACAGAATATGTTGTCTTTAATGAAATGGCAACAACAGCCCATGAAAGGCCAAGGCTTGCCAGGCGGTAATTTTTATTGAGGGACGTGTGGTAAGCACGCCGCAGTTCCCTCGCTGCTTAGTTCTGGGCTAGTTGCGCTACCAACTGTAGCTTCCCAGTTTTTCTCACGATGCTGGTTCACGGGAATCGAATCTAAATTCTCGCGCACTAAAAGCGAGTGCGCTAGCCTGTAAACCAACGCGTCTGGACTATGTTGTCTTTGTCAAGGCAATAAAAAAACTTTTCCTGATGATGAGTTGTGGCCCGAAACCTGTCGATGACCACAAAAAAAAGCAGACTATCACGGAAAATATCTCTGCTGCTTTCCAGCTCTGCGGAACCAACCATAACAAAAAACTTTTTCTCTTTATATGAGCTTATGAAATATAATTGGTGATATTGTGTTGTAGTAGTTTGTGGCGTGAGCAGTTTTGTAAAGAGCTTGTGTGTATGTTCAAAGAGAAGAGAAGTAATAAGTAATAATTAAGAAAACACTAGTAGATTAAATTAAATATATTATTTTTAAAGATATTTAAATACTTTTCATTAACACAATAATATGCTTATTAATATACTGAAACTAGCTATGTTTTAACTTATAATTGGCACTGATGCTAAGAGAGCGAAAGACAAGTGTTCTGATTGAATGTCTATTTCAGACTGTTCTTGAACAGAATACAGCTACATGGCAGAATACAAACTGTCCTGAAAGAATGCCTTCTCTTGTAAGTACAAATCTTCCCATGAAAGGAGGGGTGAAAAGACAAAGCTACCAAAGCTCTGTGAACTCTAAAAGACAAAGCCAACCAGGTCCTTTGAACTCTTTCGGTAATTGTAGTCTTCTACCTGTGTGTACCCTTTTTGCCAGCGAATGTGCATTTTTCTCTCAAATAAAATAGATATAATTCCTATAGTTCTGGCATCCAACACACTTAACTAAAGATAATTTTAATCGTATCTTAATAATAAAAACTATGTATAATAATTTAATAATTCTATATTAGTTATGTGATTACCTGATCATTTTAATAGTTGGGGTACTCACAATTAAACTCCTTTTTATGCCAGATTTTCGAATTTGTGTCTCCTTTATTCGAAAATAAATGTTCTTAGAAACGTACGCTCTCTTTCTTTTTGCGTATGGTGTTCGTGTAAGTGAAGAGCAGAGCTTAAAGTAGAAAAATCTCAGAAAGTCACGGAAAGAATTTTTCTTAAGAAGAGAAATCCTTCCACAATGCTATTCTTCCCAAAGCAAAATCGTTGGAGATATTTTCAAGAAAATGGCGAAAGACTGGAAAACCCACTCGATACAGTCGCACTTTTGGCCCGTTTCTACTTAAGAATTCTACTGTTTCCAGCGATTTCGACACCGGAAATACATGTTTTAGGGTCCTTCATGTATGAAAAAAAATGTTTTCGACGAATGGTCTGTATGTTGTATGTGTGTACGAACTAAGCATCTCGAAAACGAAAAATTGTTATTCCGTTTTTTTGTACCAAACTATCACTGAATGTGATAATAAAATTTTTGTCAAAGTTCGACTTTACCGAATAGGTCTTCTAGTGTTTCTAGAAGAACTTTATGAAAGTTCGACTTTACCGAATAGGTCTTCTAGTGTTTCTCGATTTTCTACAAAAAGATCTCCAACGATTTTCTCTGGAGGTCTCTGGAGTAATATTAAAAAAAACAGTAAATATTCAAATACTTTATTGCTTTTAAGATAAATATCTTTAGGGTATGTCCAGACTTGTGCGATTTCCTCTTCTTCTTCCCTTTCAACTTGCGCTCCCTCTTTCCATTTCAATATGCGTTGCGCATGCCTTTCGAGCATGCCTCTTCAGGCATTCAATTTGCACACTTCATCCGTTCAGTGTGCATTTTATCGATGGATTCAGAAGCGGCATTAGCTATTTGTGCAGGTTACCGTTTTTGAAAAGTGCACGAAAAATAAAAAAGCAGCGAGCCCTCATCTTATGAAACCATTTGCAAGTGACCTTAATAAGGGCTCGCCGAAAAGAGTATTTAATTAGAGGCTATCGAGAGCAAGGAGAATCGTTGAAAACGCTGGGTTGTTGGCGCCAACGTACAGAATTTTGCGTAAGCCTATAGAAATTGCAGTTATTGAGTCTGTGGTTGATATAGTGTTAATTGTCTTCTGCTTTATAATTTTCTCTGGGCGCTGCCGGTTGCGGCAAGACAGTATTCACCTCTTGGAAGTTTTGATCACGAGGATGAAAGCTCTGGTGAAGTTATGTAAGGCACATGGAGAGAAGTTACTTCCAGTAATAATAGTATGTGACCTCTACAACAAGTACCACGGAACAAGCATCACTTCTCGCACTTTTATTGGCATATCATTTTGAATGTATATCCCACAAAACTGTTTGAAGACGATAATCTTCTATAAAATCGAGCGTCACTTGACTACAGACAATCAGAAATCTGCTGTCGGAGATATTATTAATTAATAATAATAGTTGAATAATATCAATTACTAATGAAATTATTATTAAAATAATAATTAAATAATATTTAAAATTAATTATATAATATATAACCTATAAAAATATCACACAACAGGTAGCGAGATCAACAAGACGCATAGAATGTTGAACGAAAATCCAAGTAGTTGGATTCACGTTGCTTCATGAAAATAAAGGCCCCTTCAACTTCCATAAGGTATGCAATAACGCATGCCTCTCGTTCTTCACACCGTGTGCTTTGACGCATGTCTCTCTTGAAAGAAAAGTTGCACCAGTGTGGACATACCCTTACAGCAAGGTCTTGAGCCTTTTACAAAAAATTATACAAAGAAAATTATAAAATCATACAGTACCAGAAAAGGTAAAATAAAGTACATTCGTCTTATGGTTAATTACAATAAAACAAAAAGAATAAAAAAAAATTAGCTGTAATAAGATCATTATATCCATTATAAAAATAAAGAAAATAGCTAATCAATTTTGAATAAAACTTCTTAACTTTAATGACTTCTGTACATTGTTGATTTAGTGTAAGATTCTATTATTAATAGGTTAGATAAAGATTCATTATCTAGTGGGTATGAAATATGAATTGAGAGGTGTAACTGCCTAATGTGATTTAATGTGGGACAAAATAACAGGAAGTTACCTATACTGCCATTACCAGAGTTACATAATGGGCATAACTGATCAGATTTTACTAAACTTGTCACTAGACAATCTTAATTGGGCACAGACCCTTAGCTTATTAATATGGCACTGTAGTGAAAGATAAGGATCTCGAAGTCCTAATGAACTTATATTTCTAAATACATGGTTATATGATGATGAGATTGCCCTAGAAACCTCTTTAGATATCAAGTTGTTTTTGAATGACTCCAACAGACTTGGGAGAGAACAGGACAATAGTTGAGGATCCTGGGCATTCCAAATGTCATTAGAGCTTACTTATTGGAAACAAGAGCTGATGGCATTTGGTTCTGGAGAAATAGCAACGTTAAAGTTGCCTCTAAATAAACATTTACAGTTCAGTGAACAGTTTTACTAAAAATATATAATAATGAGCTAATCTAAATTCTAGAAGCAATGCTGCAATTCCAAATTTGAAAAAATCACTTAATCGGAACAGCCACTTTACAGAATAAGTTCTGATTTTATTTATTTATTTATTTATTTATTTTTGGAATATTCTGGAAAACAATTTTAACGATTTTGTTTAAATTTGGAATGCTAACTACACAGATAATTAACTTATTACTTTCATTTGTAAAATTTTTCCATTAACGTGATTTTAGTGTGTTCTGTTGGATCTGTGACATTACAGTTCAAATGTTATTTGATTTTGTCCAATATTTTGGCGCTGTCTTCGGGATTACAGTGTATCTACCATCTAGCATTAGTGCTCAATTTGTATCTACCATGTGTATTAACCAGTATACGATGGTATCTGGTTAACGTATCACCTCAAGACAAAATAACTCAGTTTGGGGTATGATAAAAGTAAAAAGGAAAATGTCTTAGACTGTCGTTATCATAATTATATATGGGGGCATAAACGGTCAAATTCAAAACCATCTATAACCCTAACAAAATGGATTCCACAGAATTTTTTACTAGTATTGTAAAAGTTCCAATTTTTGTGGGAAAATTAAGAAAACAAGTCCAAACTTAATCCAATTATAAAACCAATTATAAACTGTCCATATTAGTTAATATTCTTTCATTTCCCATAAACCACCTTTATTATTATCTTAATGGCTATTTCAGACAATTTGATGGTAAGTTTTTATTTTATTTATTTAAAGTCAATCCTTATGAAAGTTCACTAACAATCTTATTTCTTCTTATTACTGGTAGAAAGTTGTGAATGAGTTTCGTAAATGGGTGGCTTTTTTGTTCTCTGATGGCAATTATCAAGTCTTTTAACAACCTAATCCCATCTTCTTCAGGATAACAACCACAACCAGTCTAATACCATCATTAGTGGTTCTTGTTCTTTATTAGTTTTAGTCCATTCAGTATCTTATTTAGAGTTCAATAATAAAGAAAAGAGAAAAACTTTATTAACCAATTACATGGCAATTGTTACTTTTATTGGAGGAAAAAATTATTGTATTAAAAAATTATTCGTTCTATTCAGTCTTATCTATACTAATCGTTACTTAACACCTCCCAATTTGTTAGTAATGTCTCCTCTGTTGATAATAATAAGAGCTTATTTTAATTAGATATTTGATATTCCGTCATCTCCTTCTTACCTTTAACTTTGTACAAACATTTTGCTTCACGATAGAGATATCTATGGATCCCTTCAAATGCCCAAACCAAGCTAAATAAGTGCCATCCCATAACTTTCATTTCCATGACCTTGAACTTTGATTTCCTAAATGGCGAATAAAAGACAGTCATGTGTGCCAATTCTCTTACATAATCTACACTACAAAAGTGGAAAGTAATTGCTAATAATAATAACAGCTATTTGGCACTGATACAAACGATCGTCATAATACTGACGACGACTTGAACAGTCCCTCCCCTCCAGGCTAATAATAATTTCCAAAATCTTAATCAATATCTATATAAATTTCCAACACTTGTTCAGTACATAAATTATGTTCCAAAAAATTGGTAAAAAAATGCTTTTTCTTTCTTTACTTGTTTAAAAAAAAAAAAAAAAATCTGATGTGAAACACTCACACAGCTTTCTCTTACTTCAGTTCTCAAAATTATAATTAACAAATTTTATAGTTGGTGCACCAAATTTAATGAAATTCGTGAAAACTGAAAAAACTGTCGAGTAAAAGCGCACTTCCGGTTTACTAATTTTTTTTGAAACTTGGAATTTTGGCCATCTATTTATTTCTAATTATTTTATTCGGCTGATAGAATTGTATAATCAACTATGATACCCTTTAGAGTAAAACATAACCCAACCCCTCCCCCAAAAAGTGCCCTTAAATGAATTTTCCCAGAGAAATGTTTTAAATAAAGGTTAAACATTTTTGTATGTGTAGTTTATATACGAAGTTTCAAGAAAATCGTCGGAGCCATTTATGTGAAAATCGCGAAAAAAGGAAAAAAATCATTTAGTAAAGCGGTAAAATAAACGCACTTCCGGTCATCCGATTTTTTTCAAACTTGGAATTTCAACAACATATTCAATTCTAAGTAACATTATTTGAATGAGCATTTATAATAAACTGAAATAGCACTTTAGAGGTCCAACTTACTACTTTCTAGAAAGTTTCAACTTTCTACGATTTACACACGAACACACAATCTCAAAGGCCCTTTGCTGAAACTACTTTTTTGGACTCAGGGGACCTCAAAACGGATATTTCCAGTGAAAACTCGATATCGAAAATTTCACACGATTACAAATACTTCCTATTACTAGGAGTAACGAGAAAGTAAAAATAATGGTACTACCTTTTTAGTATAAAAATTTGGCCATTTTTTCTGCAACTTTATTTTAAAGGAAGTGATGACACACTTTTGAAACATCCGGGGTTTCTGGGTAGAGATAATGTAACAATATGCGCTCACATATTGTAAGAACAATATGGGCTTAGGAAATTTAAATAAGGTGTTTATTTTTTTATTTTTTTTTTTTTTATAAGTAGTGAATATGGAGATTTAAAGGCAAATCACGTACAGGACGTTTCCCTTTCTCTCCATTTAACTATTCTCTGCAAAAAAAGAAAGAAAATTAAGCCAAGAAAAGCTAGCGGAGAGTTCAAGGCATTAACCGTTGTTCCTAAACGACTTTGGATGATATCCAAAAGCACTCAATCAATTAGATTTGAAATCATAGCAGGCGGATGGCATTCGGTTGTTGGTAAAAAGTCTTCATCAACAGCAGTATTTTTTATTTTTAGGTACTGTCGGAAAAAATATATTGTTTAACACTCACACAACATTCTCTTACTCCAGTTCTCAGAATTATAATTGACAAATTTTATAGTTTGTGTACTAAATTTAATGAAATTAGTCGAAAACTGCAAAAACTGTTCAGTAAAAGGGCAGTTCCGGTTTAGTAATTTTCTTGAAACTCGGAATTCTGGCCATATATTTATTTCTAATTAAGTTTGTATGTATGATAGAATTGTATAATCTATCATCCAATTTTACTTTAATTATCACTATGATAGCACTTTAGAGAAAAACATAACCCTACCCATCCCCTCAAAGTGCCCTTCAATGAATTTTTCCAAAAAAATGTTATATATAAAAGTTGTAGATTTTTGTATGTTTAGTTTATATAGGAAGTTTCAAGGAAATCATTGAAGCCATTTTTGAGAAAATCGCAAACAAGTGAAAAAAATTATTTAGTAAAGTGGTAAAGTAAACACATTTCCATCATCCGATTTTTTGAAACTCGGAATTTCAACAACATATTCAATTCTAATTAACATTATTTAGATGACAGAATTATCTAATAAACATAGCACTTTAGATAATAACTTAACCCGACCTGAATTTTTCCAGAGAAATGTTATAATAAAAGTTGTAGATTTTTGTATGTGTAGTTTATATAAGAAGTTTTAAGAAAATCGTTGGAGCCATTTTTGCGAAAATCGCAAAAAAGTAAAAAAAACTAATTAGTAAAGTGGTACTTCCGGTTGAGGAATTTTAACAGATAACGCACCGTCAGATCCCATTATGATACCTAAACGGAATATCAAGTTTCAACTTTCTACGGTTTTTCATTTTTGAGCTATGCGGTTTACATACATACACACAGACCATTTGCTAAAAACCACTTTTTTGGACTCAGGGGACCTCAAAACAGATATTTCCGGTGAAAACTCGATATCGAAAATTTGACACGATTACAGTACTTCCTCTTACTAGGGGAGTAAGAAAAAGTAAAAATCTGGTGTTAATCACTCACAAGACATTCTCTTATTCCAATTTATATAATTACATAGTCTTTTGTTTTGCAGAAAAGTCTAATAATTATATAACGCTTCTTCTTATTTATAATTTCTTCGTTTAATTACACAACTATTTAATTCGTTTGTTTTTTTTTTTAATGTTGTTGCGCCAACTAGATTTTAATTAAATTTGCTCATGCATAGATTCCCATCTTTAATACGAGTTGTTGTACTGTCTGTACTACGCTACAAACATAAAATTAAGGACAATATAATAATGAATAGCTAAAAAAACTCTAGGGTCTAAACAGCCAAACTTTTGAAAATTTTGGATCCAATTTATTTTATACTTGATTTCAATGTTAAGAGCTACTCTATTTCAGTTCAATGGCTATAAAATTCAAATTATAGCACTAAATCAATGTCATTGCTAATTGTAAAGTTCCTTATTTTCCTTTTTGTAGAGAAAGTTTTTTTTTTGTTATTGTTTCTAGAAAAATCCATTAACCCAGTGTGAGATATTGTACTGTCAGTAATTCCGGACAATATTTCTTTTTCACTTTTAATAAATTTTCAGTTAATTGTGTAAATATTGTTAATTGTGTTTACAGTTCTCTTACTAAACTTTTTATTTTAATCTTGATTATCTTATCGAAACACTTTTCAATTAAATTATCGTACAAATAATCGGTAATTATTATTTACTGTTTAAACTCTATAGAAAATTTAATTTTATTCAAATAATATTTTTTTTTTTTTTTAAAAAAACATCACAATCAGTTCTTTTAGTAAACTTTATAAACGATTTTTCAGTTAAATTAAATTTAATCAATATTTAATGTAATTTAAGAAGCTCATAGTAATGTAATAAATGCTACCTTGAAAAGAATTTATAGTACGGTACTCCCAAGGCGTTGGCCCCAATTTTTTTTTCCACACTTTACTGTAATAGCATATTAAATATTTAAACCTTTTAATTTAAAGTTGTATTTTTTTTTTTCTTATATTACTCCAAGTTAGTTAAAAAGAAGTTTTAATGGATATTTGTTTACTTTCTTTCTTTAATATTTTTTTTTGTAATTTTCCTCGGCTGTCTTTGTAAGACATTCTAATTTTAATTGAAATTCGTAATATTTAAATGCATTGCAGTGACAATTAACTTAGTTTTATGAAATCCATATTTTTATTTTTACTCGATTATTAGTGTCTTTAATCTTTTCAACAAATATTATATCCCTTATTTTATTTTACATACCGGGTGTTTCAGAATTGCACTTTTTTAGGTATGTGTTGCTATAGCAAGAAATAAACATATAAATGGTTTATGCATGACGGTGCTCCAGCTCACTATTCTTTCCAGCTCATATTGTGACTGATTATTTAAACGCAACATATGATAACCGATGGGTTGGTTGAAACGGAACTGTTAAATGGTCACAACCTAATAACATCGTTAGATTATTTTCTGTGGGGCTGGATGAAGTCTATGGTTTATTGTACGTCTATTGGCACGCAAGAAGAGCTAAGAAATCGTTTCGTGGATGCCGCAGCTATTATCAAACATCATCCTGATGCTTTAAGAAGTGCCAAAGAAGTGTGGATTGGTCGTGTTGAAGGCTGCATTCAACAAAACGGTGGCCAGTTAGATCAGTTACTCTGGATTATTGTGTTGTTAAAATTATTGTATTATTGAATTATTGTATTTTTTTTGCAAAATAATACACATATGTTTTAAATCAATTTATTACAGAGATATTGAATGTTAAAGATTTATTTGTCGAAAGTCCAAAAGTATAATACTAACAATTGCATATTGCGCTAATGACCACAGCAGTCGATGCGCCAAAAAAAAAAAAAAAATTGCATATTGTTTATTTGTTTGACAGTTAGTATTAAATACTGTGTAAGTTCTGTGCGTGTGAGTATTGTGAGACAGTATTTTTAGTATTTTGTATATTATCATGGAAGACACCACAAATTTGTTCACTTTTTCAGAACAAGCAGACACAGACAAAAATGGTGTTGCTGCTGTTTGAACATATCTTGAAAAATTTCCCAACCGAAGAATATCAAATCGTAAAACGTTTGAAGCCTTTGAAAGATGTCTTAGGGAAAATTGCACACTAAAGCCAGGGTCGACAAAGATTTCGGCGAACAGCAAACGTTGAAAAAGAAATATTGGAAGGTGTTCAGTTATCTCCTAGTACTAGCAAGAGAAGAATGTCACTTCGCTTCCATGTTTCCTCTACCAGTGTATGGCGAACAAAAATTGCATCCATTTCACAATGCTCATGTGCATGATTTGTTACTACGAGATTATAATAGCAAGCGCAGGAATTTCTCCCAGTGATTAGTTCAACAATACACACGAAATCCTTATTTCCTAAGCAGCCTGCTGGTTACCGATGAGTCTTGCTTTACAAGAAATGGGATTACTAATTTTCGAAACACCCATACTTGGGACGAAAAAACACTCATATAACTGCTACTACACATTATCAACATACCTTTTCATTAAATGTCTGGCGTGGTCTTCTTGGCGACAATCTAATCGGCCACTTATTCTTGCCACCTTGCCACCTAGACTTTCAAGAATATCATACTTGCATTTTTGCAAAATAATCTTTATGAACTTCTAGAAGATATTCCGCTTGCCAATAGGCAGAGGCTTGGTATATGCATGACGGTGCTCCAGCTCACTATTCTCATATTGTGAGTGATTATTTAAACGCAACATATGGTAACCGATGGGTTGGTCGAAACGGATCTGTTACATGGCCACCACACTCTCTCGATATAACACCGTTAGATTATTTTCTTTGGGGCTGGATGAAGTCTATGGTTTATTCTACGTCTATCGGCACACAAGAAGAGCTAAGGAATCGGATAGTGCAAGGCGCAGCTACATCAAACATCGTCCTGATGCTATAAGAAGTGCCAAAAAAGCATGGATTCGTCGTGTAGAAGGCTGCATTCAACAAAACGGTGGCCAATTTGATCAGTACCTCTGAATTATTGTGTTGTTAAATAAATATCTTTAACCTCCAATATCTTTGTAATAAATTGATTTAAAACATATGTGTATATGAACTTAGATGTTTATTTTTTGCTTCAGAATACATAGCTAAAATAGTGCCGTGCAATTATAAAACACCCGGCGGTATACATATATATACATAATATAGTGAAATTGTTATATCAGGATCCTGTATTTCCACTTTACTGGAACACTATCCTGACCGGTGGGTTAATGATCCTTGTAAACAGACTGACCAATTAAACTTAATGTACTTGAAATACAATAAGATACCGGCCATATAACAGTATTGTAGTAAATTGTTCGTCGACAAACTTTCATTGGACTTTAGTTTGTTTACTGGTCTTCAAGTCTACAAAACTAGTCAGACAAAGTAATATATATATAAATTTTTTTTTTTGTTTGGACATTTGTAAATTAAAATCTTTTGTAGGGGTCAACTTTACTTTAACTATCATGTTAAGAATAATTATTAGAATTTTCCAAAATCTTTGCAAGATTGTAAAGTCTGCAAAAAAAAATAATAAATTATTTGCCAGCGTTAGGGCCTAATCCACTTCCTCTAATATTTAATTTTTCTTAGATCTGCAAGAAGAGGTAGCCATGCAGTCTAGTGTAATTCTTAAATTCAGTTTTCACCGGAATTTTATGATTCCCTCCCTGAGATGTAAAATATGTTTTAAGCGATTAGTCTGAACGTGTTTGTATGTGTGTATGGGAGAGAGGGAACAGAATATCTGAAAAACGAAATATTGCTTGTAGCTCAATCTTGATATTCCACTTAGATACATAGATTTGTTAGCTAGAAAGAAAAGATTTACTTTGATAATTTTTAACATCCCTTTACTTCTTATGATTTAAGAAGTGTAACACTTTCCCGGTAGATATTGTCCTATAATCAGTTAGCTTTATAACGTGATGTAATTATAAAGAATTATTTTTTTACAAACTTGTATTAAATAGTTCAAACTTGTACGGTGGTAATGATTTGCAAGTGGTACCATACAGGATAGTAAAATAAAATTATAATTACAATTAAAAATTCTAATTTACCTAGAAATAATTATCAAATTTACACTGAAATTTGCCATTTATGGCTTATTCCATTTATATTCTATATGTCATAAATTAGTAGGTGAATTTGGTAAGCCAGTAACCGCACGTACAATGATAAATAATAATCTAGGTTTGGTCTTCCTCACTTTCCCCGTTCAAGCCTTACATCATTACACACAAACTCTGGCTGGTTAAATGATACAAATGTATATGGGATTAATGATGAGGAATATACCATATGTACCTTTGGCACATTAATCACAATTTGGAATCTATAATAATGAATGTGAGAAGATGAGAATTTGGAGATAATGAATTTAGGAATGAGATAGAAATAAATTAGATGATACGTATGCTGAATATATTGTATAAGAAATATTACATCACGATGTAATGGGGTCCGAATCATTAATGATTCATAGGTTCCGAAAAGCGAAGGAATGAGACACTAAATGAATCAAACGTTAGTTATTTCCTACCAAGGCCAGACTAGGGAGAGAGAGAATTCGATTCATACAAATAGAGCGACAACAGAACAGTTCAGGACAGTTTTTACAACATTTTTTTTACTACAGTACATCCAGTCAGCAGCCTATTTACTGCTTACTTTCTAATTTCTCAGCCAGTCTGTCTCTCACTTTATTATTCTCTCGCAACCTAACTTCTATTATCACTGTAAAGTCCTTACAGTTTTGTGTGTTCTATTTATTACACAATGTTCAGCATATCATCTAGTTTATTTCTATCTCATTACTATATTCATTCTCTCTAATTCTCTCCTTGTCACATACGTTATAGAATCTACATAATCTTCCTCACGTATTTTCCATATATAAATCTCGTGTCAACTCCTTTCAGTAACTAACTAACTAGCTTTAATTCGTTCATTTCGTTTAAAGAACATCTTGAGAGCCGTTATTTGGAAAAAAAATGACAAGAACTAAAAACCATTCAGAAAAATAGAACGTCTAGTTGAAGGATTTTGAGGTCCAAAATTTTCAGATCAGATTTACTGATTTAGACACAAAGGAGTATTAATATTGTCTAAGAATATGAAAACAGATAAACTCACATCACACACTCTTGAAACATCTGTTTCAAATTTCCTACTCCCCATCGACAATAAGTCTTCTTCCGATTCTCGGTAAAATGTTGGAAAAGCTTTTATTATCCCGTCTTCAAACAATAGTTACCTCTCTACAACACATCCCGAATCATCAGTTTGGATTCCATCAATCCCATTCCACTATCCAACAAGCACATCAAGTTGTAGACTCCATCGCTATCACTCTCTTATCGAAACAACATTAAGCGGGTGTTTTTCTAGACGTTTCTCAAGCATTTGATAGAGTTTGGCATGAGGGTTTTTTTGTGGAAGTTAAAAAGCATCCTACCATCCACATATTTCCTTATTATAAAATCATATTTAGTTGACAGACATTTCCAGGTATGTCAGGGAACCCAGCAGTCCTCAATTTTCCCTATACTTGCTGGTGTTCCTCAAGGAAGTATACTAGCTCCATTTCTTTACACCATCTATATGGCTGACTTACCAACCAATCCTTGCACATCTATACACACAGCAATCGTATCCTCAGGTTCTGGACCCCATCCTCACAATTCGTAATTTTCAAGGCCAACTTCATATTATAAAAAACTGGCTTACCAAATGGAGGATTAAAATAAACTCTAATAAATCTAAATACATTTTTTCACTCTCAACCGTAAAATCCTTCGTCCGGTCTACATACACAACACTTCTATACCAGCTGCAGATCATGTGAGATATCTTGGATTATATCTGGACAAAAGACTTAAATGGAATTCTCTTACAGTGACTAAAATGAAAACACCTCAACACAAGATACCGACTAATCGCTAAACTACTCGACCAACGTTATTTTTGAACACAATAAAATAAGACTATATATTTCTCTCCTTATGCCGATATGGACATACGGACTAGAACTCTATCGCGCTGCCAAAAAATAAAATCTAAACCGCATACGAACCTTACAATCTAAAATTCTTGCCGAATAGCTAACACTCCTTTCTATGTTTCAAACCTCACTCTACATACTGATCTCAAAATTCCATTTGTAGCAGACCTCGCTAAATCCCATTACATCAACTTCCATGAAAACCTCACGTACAACACCTTTCTTCCCGATCACTTCCCGGTCATCCGGCACGACGGCTCAGGCGCCGATAGCCACGAGATCACTGGAATTAATGTTGGCCGCTGCTGGGTGTCCAAATACGTCCCGTTAATAGCAAGCCGATTATATTTCTTTTCAACATATTTACTTGTTGTAGATTATGTCGTACAGTTGTAAATTTCAAACAAAAAGATAAAAAAATCGAAAAACTAACAAAAATGCAACACTTTCTCTTAGATCAGCAGATAATATGAATTAACTAACTTAACGTCAGACAAATTAAATACTAGTTAATTACATTAATTATTAAACACTTTTAAAAAATTCTTTTCAAAATTTAGTGACTTCTCCATGACACAATAAGTGAATTCAGTTGGATATTGTTTATTAGGAGAGCATATTGATTAAAATATACTGTTTGGATTTCCAATAATAGCACAGCACTCGACATAACCATATACTCGTCAATGATTAATTATAATGTATTCATTAATTAATTGTTTGATCTTTAATTGAAATTTTATTTTCATTTATTGCTGTTCACGAGGAATTGTTATGATTGTAATCAATTTTCAATAAGTGTGACAGTTTCAGTAATTTTTTTTAGTTTTCTCAATTTTCTTAAAAATTTGGTCCCAACGATTTGGTTTAAATGTCCCTTAATAATTTCACACAATTGCCTTGTACATTGATTTGAAACATTTTTTCAGGAATATGATTTCTGGGGGGGGGGGTTTCTAGGAGAAGCTGCACACACACATTAAGTTTTCCTCAGAAGGTCCACTTTATTAGTATATATAGAGAGTGAGGTTATACACCTTTATAAATAATATCAAGGTGTGTTAAAACTGAATAGGTCTCTTGAGTCTTTGGATCTTTCCCAAAACATGGCGAATTTTCTTTAATCTTTGGATGTCAACTGTACTAGAAATAAACCTATCACTTTTATTTCAAACATTTTCCTCAAACATTAGAGTTGATATATGGCTGCCTTCTGGATTGCAATATAACATATTGCAGTATATTGCTATGTACTTCCCCCTACTTTATTACTTTCTCTTACTCCTAGTAAGAGGAAGTATTGTAATCGTGTCAAATTTTCGATATCGAGTTTTCACCGGAAATATCCGTTTTAAGGTCCCTTGAGTCCAAAAAAGTGGTTTTTAGAAAAAGGCCTGTGTGTATGTATGTGAACAGCATAGCTCAAAAACGAAAACCATAATAAAAGTTGAAACTTGATATTTTTGGTGATCACCATGGGATCTGACAGTACGTTAACTGCCAAAATTCTTCAACTGGAAGTACCACTTTATTGGCTGGTTTACTTTTATGCGACTTTCTCAAAAATGGCTCCAACGATTTTCTTAAAACATGGAACATCAACTACATATACAAGAGCGACACTTATTTGAAACATATCTCCAGAAAAATTCACTTAAGGGTACTTTTAAAGGAGTGGTTGGATTACAGTTTCTAGAAAGTAATAAGTTGGACCTCTAAAGTGCTATTTCAGTTTATTAGACAATTCTGGCATCTAAATAATGTTAATTAGAATTAAATATGTTGTTGAAATTCCGAATTTGAAAAAAATCGGATGACCGGAAGTGCGTTTACATTACCACTTTACTAAATGATTTTTTTTTTTTTCACTTTTTTCCCGCGATTTTCGTCAAAATAGCTGGGAGATTTTCTTGAACCTTCCATACATAAACTAAACATACAAATATCTATAACTTTTATTTAAAACATTTCTCTGGGAAAATTCATTTAAGGGCACTTTTGGTGGAGGGGATGGGGTTATGTTTTTCTCTAATGTGCTATCATAGTTGATTATACGATTCTATCATCCAAACAAAATTAATTAGAAATAAATAGATGGCCAAAATTCCGAGTTTCAAGAAGCATACCGGAACTGTGCTTTTACTGAACAGTTTGTTCAGTTTTCGACGGACGAATTTCATTAAATTTGGTACAATAACTATAAAATTTGTCGATTATAAATTTGAGATTTGGAGCAAGAGAAAGTTGTGTGAGTGTTGCACACCAGATTTATTTTTTTTTAAATTTAAGGCGCTGCAACATCTATGGTCTTGGTGCACTGCCAGCCTTTGGACAGTGTTTTTTCGTTACAGACAAAACTGCCCATTACCGCACTGTGCGCTGTATAGAGGTTCCTAGGTAGAGAAATTCTAAGAGTAGCACCGTACCTCCTCCTTCAAAATGTATTTAGGGCGCCTTCCACTGCGAGCGAAGCGGGCTCCGTTCGGTCTCCGTTCAACTCGCAAAGGTTTATCTTCATGAAGTGCTTCCACTATGAAAGAGTGAGCGGAGCGAACTGAACGAGTATAAAGAGTTACAAAAGTGGTCGCAGAGTTGAGCGGATTTGGGACGGACTCCGTTCGACTCGCAACGCCAAATCTCATAGAAGTGCTTCCACCAATAGATGAGTCAGCGGAGCGGACTGAGCGAGGAAAAAGGAGCCGTTGTGTCACGCTGTGCAATGCTAGTTTTGAACGGTGTCCGCTAGCCCTTCCCTACCTCCCCCCCTACTTATGCGCGCCTTCCACTGCGAATATCTTTTTCAGCTCATTCTTGAACATGTTCTGTGACTGCAGTATCGTAGTGTATTTGAATAAAATGGAGCTTTTTATTGAAACAGTGCGACAATACCCTTGTTTATGGAATACCAGCGACAGAGATTATCATCTTGTAAATCGTAGAATATCCGTAGTAAATCGCCTTTGACAGGTCTCTCTCTAATGTGGTAGCTCACCCAAAATCATGGTTTGTTACGCTTCTTTTTCTTATAACTATAGAGTAGCAAGCATTTACTTCAACCACGACTTGCTCGATCCAACTGGCTATGATGAACTGGTGACCATTCAGTCCGCTGATAAAGGAAGCATCAACCCCTTCCATCTCATTTCTCGCTTAGCTCAATCCGCTAGCAGGTTTCCGAATCCGCCGACAATGGAAGGCAAATACTTTAGTGGAAGGTCAAAACTATTTTACTCCGTTTCGCTCAGCTATTTTATGCTCATTACCCTTTTGCAGTGGAAGGCATGCTTTTATGTTAGGACAGCTAAACTTTGAATCGAACTAGGTTAAATTTCCAGATGGACAGATGTGGTGTCGACCGCCAAACTGACGTGTATTGTAGTATTGGGGTCGATTCCCGGTGCTTACCTTGGATTTTATTTTTTGTTTTAATATATGAATTTATGTAATGAGTAAAATATGCTTGCAATCCCTCTCCGTCCAAATTTGATCTGTAGTTAAATACAGTATTACTTTACTGTAATTATATTAACTGCGCAAAAGAATGTACTTAGCAGTGGGGGAGTGTCTCACTTCAGATTTTATTATAATAATATTATCTTCCTTCGTAATTCAATATTTGTTTGGTTACTTCTCCTGTTTTCAATTTAAAGATTAACAAAATATCTCATGAAACATGTAGATATACTTTGGAAAGAAAAATGCAATCACAAATAACAAGCATTTTTACTTAACATAAGGTTGTATAGAGTCTACAAGAAAATATGGGATTGCAAAGCGAACAGAGGTCTGTTTAATAATAGAGGTATCTATGTTAGAAAAGTAGATAGGGTTGGGCGTTACGACTGAGGGTAATATTCTTATTTTGTCACCCTGATAAAGAAATAACCTGTTAGAGTAGATTACATTCCGCCCTTACTCAGTGTAAACGAAGTGTCTGGTAGTTTTTGTTGTTGAGGTTGATGTTGTTGGAGTTCAGAAGGTGGGGCAAGGATGGTTGTGAAAAGGGACCGAGGGTGAAGTAAATTGATTCAGGAAATAGGGCCGTCTGTGGGGAAGTCTCTACCAGACATTGCTACTTTGCTACCTTGCTATTCTCTCTTGGTTTTCCACCCATTATGGTTTTATAATGAAAGCAAGCAATAGATAGACATTTCTATAAATTCATTGGGTTTGATAAATTTAAAAAACCAAACCACTGAAATAAATGAATTCATTAAGGCAGACAATAATTTTATTCCCCATTAAAATTCGCATCTCAGCATTTGTCTCAGTACTTTTTACGAGGAGAAAGTACATCCTGCCTAGTACAAGTTTGTCCTCCAAAAAAAGAGTGTTGTAAACGACTTCCTGTTACTGCTGTAAATACAAACATACATAAAATGATAAATTTTCTTTAAATTGCATAAAATTAAATGTAGAAGTGGTATGTGGGCAAGCATCCACACAGGCAGGCGGATTTAAATAAGTTCCAATAGACAGCGCCAACAGCATTGAAATATTTTGTAGTGTTACGTCTATATATTATATGTGCACTTTACCATACCAAGTTTAAAGAAAATCATTCTGGTTGTTTTGAGCAAATCCCAAACTTATTCGATAAATTGCGCACATCCTCAGCGATAATTTTTCAAATTTAGCATTCCTAGACGTTTCCATTGGTTCTTGCTTCGTATGCAGATCTTGCGATTCTTATTTTCTTCCTGTTTAAAAATAAGTAATTAAAGTACTTTTTTGTCTTTACTCTTTATCAAAACCATTTCTGCAGCTATCTTGTCCAGTTTTGAACTGGTAATTTCTACTAAGATTTCTTTGGAACTTTCCTACAAGACAAGTTTCAGACAGAGTTTTTTTGTGTCTATGGCATGCATAGTACTTTGCGGAGGGTTCAAGATTCATTGGACTAGCAATGAATAGGATGAAAAGTGTTCGTTAATCTTAGCATTTACAATCGCATCCTTTTTTGTTTTCTTTGTCCCTGACATGTTTCATGTGTCTGTACTTTACCCAGAACAAACATTGTCACTTTAAATGGTGATGGTCAACCTGATTAGGAAGTAATTGAAAATGAGCAAACACACGAAACTAATTGGTAACAAGAGAAAGAAGTAGACTGCGGTAGTGAAAATCTCTGATGTTTTGCAGCACTGCAGACCTTACAGTCTTAAGCTTAAAACTTTTATTCCGCTCTGAAATCCCTCATTGTTGAAGAAAAAACTTGCTTGCAGCATTACTTCTTTTATTTATTTAATTATAATCAAGGAAGTGCAACTTTATTGAAGTTATTACATAAATATAGGCCTAATTCTATTAATAAAACGGTTTATCACAAAAAATTGATTTTCAGGTGCTTTTAGATGAGATGGAACATTAAGCTTGCCTCTAAGGCACCAATTCTTGGCAATTTAACAGGGACCAACTATATATAATATAGTATAATATAGTATAGTATAATATAGTAGTAAGGTTTAATGTGAACCTTAGTTCATTAAGTGCACTGCGAAAATTCAAAGTTTTAAGTAATCGATTCGAACGGAAGTGCAAAGTTGTAGATAAAGTTTCTGGAATTTGAAATTTGAAATTTTCTTATTTTCTTTAAACTTGGAATGCTAACAGTACAGATATAAGCTTATCAATTTTATTCGAGACATTTTTACGAACAAATTGTTTTTAAAAAAGATTCCGTATTATAGATTGGTTTTGTGGGGTGACATTAAACTATCTCTACAAGTTATTGTGGTTGGTTCCGCAGAGCTAGAAAGCATTAGAGATATTTTCCATGATAGCCTGCTTCTTTTTTTTGTCATCGACCCGGTTTCAGGAGTTCGCCCACGTATGATGAACTAAATTTGCTCTATGCAAGTCTATGTTACACACCCTGTTTTGACAAAAACAACCTGATGATGGACGAACGCCCGAAACCGGTTGATGACCAAAAAAGAAACAGGCTGTCACGAAAAACATTTCTGATATCTCTACAAATTTTGCAGGATCTGACAGAGAGCGCTATCATATAATATAGCCACATTCAGTAAACCCGTATGCCTAAAAAAACCAACAATTATAATCTCCAAAACTTATATTTAATTTCTAGGCCTCTACCTAAAGTTTCAGTAAAAATTTCAAATTTGAAGGAAATCTGTCAATTACTATTGTAATGATTACACTAAGAGCAAATCGTGTGAGTGAGGTCCATGTCGCCAGCCTCCCATTTTTCTCAGATTTCTCTGAAAATTTGTGAATTGTATGTGCTCTTTTCGTTCATGAGATATAAAAAAAATCTTGCAATAGGTCCCCCGGAGGCTGGGAACATAGTCCCCTAAGATATTATTTTTTCAAATAGCAACGATGTCAAACATTTGTACACTATTTTTACTTCGCTGCCATCGTTTGTGTCCTTCTTACTTGTTATATATGAAATGTAATTGGTGGTATTGTGTTGTTGTAGTGTAGTGGTAGTATGTGGCGTGAGCGGTTTTGTAAAGGGCTTGTGTGTAAACTTTAAGAGAGAGAAGTATCAGAAATAAGAAAGTAGTAACCACTGCTAACAATAAATATATTCTATTAAAATAATAATTACAAGTTATATGCAAAGAAAGTATAAACTTATTAATAAATTTTGGAACTGGCACTGATGCTAAGAGAGCGAAAAACAAGTGTTCTGCTTAAATGTCTACAACAGACTGTCCTGAAAGAATGCCTTCTAATTGTTCGTTCAAATCTTCTTCTGTGAGAAGAACGGGTAGCCAATGCTAACAAGTTCATGAACTCTAAAAGACAATGGTGGTCTTCTACCTGAATAGTCCCTTTTGCCAGCGAATGTTACATTTTTTTCATAATTTGATAATTTCAAATTAAATATATTTTTATATTTCTGGCATCCATCACATATACAAAAAGAAAGTCTGGTAAAACATTCCCAAGTTAGATTTTTATCGCAATGCTCACACTATACTAATTGAAAGACTTTCTTCAAACTTAGCATTATAACTTAATTGTTTTGCTCTCATTAATATTATGTAGAATGTAGAACCGAACATGATAATGTATAAGATCCGTATCATTAAGATTCGTGAGTATCTGCAAACCTAATACTCCCTATCTAGGCCAAAATAGGAAAGGAGAATTCATATAAATAGAGTCGAGCTAACCGTACAGAAGAACAGTTTTAGAAGAACAGTATTCGACAACAGTCAGTCAACATCAATCTACTTTGCATTTTCAGCCAGTCTGTCTATCTGTCTTAATTAATCTCTCGCTACCTTCATTCTTATTTAACATAAAACAGTGTAAAGTCCTTGCAATTTGTGTTTCTATTCATTATATCAGTTTTCAGCACATCTATTAGTTTATTATCTTAACATTCCTAAATATCACCTCTAACTCTCTCATCCTCACATTACCACAATGATAAGAATGCAGTTTAGAGGAATGCCTTACGGTGCTCCTCCAGAACACCTTACGATACTCCTCCTTATGTACTGCAGAACACACACAACAATAAAAAAAAATTCGATGGAATAGTTTTAATAGTTTTAAACTTCATAGTTTATTTATATGAGTAATTAACAATTAGTATACCCAATATAAAGAAAGTCTTTAAAACCGTTTTCGAGAAAATTTGCGAAAATAACGGAAGTATTCTTCAAAGTAAGTAGCAGATTTTGGTTAACCGATTTTTTTCATTGACATTTGTACTTTCTACACTGACATTTGTTTAATTATTTTTAGTATCATATGCATGGGTGGTAGAATTTTTACCTGAATGAATGATAATGAATATTTTCCATTAAACGATAATAATATTAATAAATATTTCATATACTTCCTTATCTTCATTATCAAAGTTCAATTTTGTAAACCGTTATTAAAATCACAAATCTTTATAGTTTAATTAGAAACAAGTTTATTAATCTAATTTCTATTTGTATTTAAATTACATTTAAAAAAAAAATCTATTGTGAAACACTCACACAACTATCTTTTACTCCAGTTTTCAAAATTCTAGTTGACATATTTCAAAATTAGTATACCAAATTTAATGAAATTCGACGGAGTTCGTCGGAAAACGGCAAAAAAAATTTCTTGAGGCAATGAATATATTTCTAATTTACCTTGTTTGGTTGTGTAGGGGTAGTGGACCCCCACCACTCATCCACTCTAGCGGAGAGAAACAGCCCCTCTCGTACAGAGAGGAGAGGTTCGCCAGTGGATATATATATAAGAGAGAGAGAGACAGTCAAGGATCATTCTGTTCAATTCAGTCTTACACATCAGACATCATTCTGTTGATTCACACTCCGTACATATCATTTTAGCCACGTCAGTCTGTCAGTTCAGTTCAGTTCTAAATTCTAAAGTGTAAAGTCCCTGGCAGTCAGTTATATATATACACATATCAATTATATATCTCAAACCAATCTTAAGGTGTTTATCTATCATCATCAACAACCAACATCTCCTTACAACACCCTTACAGTTGGTAGAATTGTGTAATCAATTATGATAGGAATTTAGAAGGAAACATAATCTCGCCCTTCCCCCAAAAACCCCCTTAAATGACTTTACCAGGAGAAATGTTTCAAATAAAATTTAAAGCACTTTATACGTGGTGTTCACATTCTTAGTTTAAAGAAAATCGTTGGAGCTTTTTTAGAGAAAATACATTTCAGTAAAAAAACGCACTTCCGGTCATCCGATTTGCTTTTATAGTAAAATGAAATAGCACTATAGAGAAAAACCTAACCCCACCACTCCCCCAAAAGTGCTCTTAAATGAATTTTGCCAGAGAAATCTTTAAATAAAAGTTGTAGTTGTAGGTCTTTGTATGTGTAGTTGATATAACAAGTTTGAAGACAATCGTTGGAGCTGTTTTTGAGAAAATCGCAAGAAAGTGAAAAAAAAACATACAGTAAAGTGGTACTTCCGGTTGTGGAATTTTGACAGATGACCTAGTGCCGGATCCCATGATGATACCTTAAAGGAATATCAAGTTTGAACTTTCTACGATTTTTCGTTTTTGAGCTATGCTGTTCACATATACACACTCAGACCCTTTTCTATAAACCATGTTTTTTTAATACGGAAACGTGTATTTCCGGTGAAAACTCGATATAGAAAATTTGACACAATTACAATACTTCCTCTTACTAGGAGGAGTAAGAGAAAGTAAAAATAATGAAATGTTTCTCTCTGTACTGAATAGACTTTCCAATAATTAAGTTAATAAAGTTTCATTTTCGGTTAACCGAAAGGTATTTTTATTCCTACATTGTTTAATTGCCACAAGAGATTGACAATCGATTTTTTTATATCTCATGAACGCAATGAGCACGATCGATGCGAATTGCAGCGCAAAAGAAACACAAATTTTCACAGAAATCTGTGAAAAAAAATGGACGGCTGAAGACATTGACCTGTGTGAATATTTCACATCAGAACCATACCTCATTTATTCAAAGGCTTTCCCGATATCCTTATTACTTACTCTATTATTTTTCCTCTCCTCAAAATCCATTAAACAAATATTTTCCTTTTTCTAAAACTTTTTAAACGTTTTGTTTTTTCATAAAGTTTCCAACAAGTAAAATTTGATAATTATTTAATGAGTATGGTTGGAAAGTTTTCTCTTTCATTTTCTCACTAGTAACTTCACAATTTATGAACTTCAACTTGTTCTTCATTAATTATTGAAGGATTCATTATTCACATCTTTGTTTATATCTAAAAGGTTATTTTGTTGAAGGAATTTTATTTTTTTTTTAGCTAAATTATTGAGTGAAATGCTACCAATGCACGATGCGATCTAATGATAAATGTAACAGATCACTTTATTATATATCTAACCTTTGCAAACACGTCGGCCTCTAATAGAATATCTATGGTGCCTGGCTGCCAGAAATAGGGATCAACCAGAGATAAATATAGTTACTGCTGACGTACCTTACTGGGGATAGGTACCTGTGGAGGAAGAGTTGTTATAGATGAAACAACAACTAGTTCCACTTGTATTGGTGAACTACGAGTAAAGGAATTATACAACAGCTGACTTTGCCTTGGATTTCCTTTAATTTAGTTCGACCTATACCAGAAATAGTTTGTTTAACTTTCATGGCATTAATCCCAATTTATTGATAAATTCGATCGAGATAAAGGAACACTGACTGCCACAGTCTAACACCAATCGAACTGTTTGATATTCATCCTTAATATCTTCAATTAGCGCTAATGCTGTGCCCAGTAGGACTTCATTATGCCGTGCTACCGTGGAAGTGGTGTCTTGTTTTGTAGATGGTGAGCGATCTAATTCAGCATTAGCA
Organism: Triatoma infestans; assembly: GCA_011037195.1. NCBI lineage: Eukaryota > Metazoa > Arthropoda > Insecta > Hemiptera > Reduviidae > Triatoma > Triatoma infestans. Next base: position 107,738 of record JAAEAF010013672.1, read on the forward strand.
GCCGCAGACGCTTGGTTAGGAAAATGTAAGGAAGTACGATGTCGGCGCCTACAGACTTGACAGGCTATTTTAGGTGGACAGTATTTTGTATTATATCCAGGATGTAAACAATTTTTTCAACCAGACCAACCACTTAACAATTTAAACCTTTCTGAAGGCTCCTTATTTTTATGAATAGGATAATGCTTTAATATATGACACTGAGAGCATATAAAGCACGCCAAAGGCTTAGGGTGTTTGGAAGCAGATTTTTCTGATGATGTTTTCATGTTTAAGATTGGAAGCAGTAGCTGCGGTCCGCACAAAAAAATGTTGTGCGAGTTTTATTTTGCCTCTGAGTGTCCTTTGGTTGATATTTATTTGGAGGATTCACGAAACCGGAAGGTGTTTTTCTGGGGGTTTCCGGCTGAACAGGATGAGCCAAACCTAATGAATAGCATCGAGTCTAGACAAAGGAACAAAGCATGCTCGATGTCGGAAATTCAGTATTTTCCCCTGATAAGTGAATTTCAAAAGCCTCTCGAGTTGCAGGATCCAAACAAGCTACTGCCAATTCAAATAAAAGATACTCTCCCAGAATAAAAATGTTCAGTTTTTTAAGAGCGCTAATATTCTGACCAACAACAGAACTAAATTCCTGAAATGAGGATCGGATGGTTTTCCTGAACAGGTTTAAAGTTTTTTATCTGATTGAGATAATAAGCCGCTAATTTGCGTTGATTGTTATACCTACGTTCAAGGCATTCCAAGCTTGATCGTAACCATCTGCGCTTAAAGGTATGTTTGCCAGTGTGGATAGGGCGTGACCAATTAAGGAACCACGTAAATAATGGGATTTTTCCATTGCGCTGAGAGTGGGTTCACCATGAACCAAGGAGGTAAAAGTGCCTCTAAAGGTGGGCCATTTTGTTAAGTCACCATCAAAATTAGGTAACTTTATTTCGGGTAACTTACCTGAGCTATTAAAGAAGAATTGAAAACGGAAGTGCTACTATTTGTTGATGTTGAAGTTGTAAGCTGTAAATGTACTTTACAACATTCCTTGTAATATCGCACCGCAGGCTGCCGCAATGTAGTATCCCCAGGAGTTGGAAAATCCGCCCCTGAACCCTTAAGTAAATAACTTCCTAAGTAGCATCAAATTTTTCATAAACCTTGCCTAAAGTTCTGAAACTACCCAGAAAAACAGCCTTAGCTTCAGGATCAACACCCGCAGATGCTGCCTTGGCTTCCTCTACATACAATTTAATGTCCTTTGCTAATGATGTTAACCGTTTGTGCCCCAAGGCTATCCTTTGGTCTATACAAGTAGTAGGTTTGGTGGTCGGCGGCGCCATTGTAGAAAGAGAGCAAATAAATGAAACAATCAAATCAATTTATAAGCTACTCAACAATAAAGATTAAGATTACCTAAAACCAGAAATTTAAAGAAAATTAAAAAATAAATAAAATATGAAAACTGAAATATGTAACATATACTGAAAATATAGTATGTATAAATAAATATAGAAAGTTGAAATTTAAAAAAAAAAATTAAAAAATAAAGAATGAAAATTGAAATATATAAATATATAACAGATATTAGGAATATAGTTTATAAAAATAAATGTAAAAAGTTGAAATTTAAAGAAATTAAAAAATAAATAAATAAAATATGAAAATTGAAATATGTAACAGATATTGAAAATATAGTTTAAATAAATAAATGTAGAAAGTTGTCTGAAACAAAATTAAATTAACAACAATTAAATTTTTGCTGAAAGAAAAGTACAAATTACTACATAAATTCTTCAAAATTTGAATAAAATGAATACTAGATCAAGTGAAAAACAGCCAAGTAGATTATTAATTCACTTCATAATATATTAAATCAAATTAAAAAGGCAAATCAGTAGGTACTAAATTGGTATTGTGAGAGAAAAGAGAAAAAAAAAATTCAAAATTCAAGAAAATGTTCAAACATTTACATTCATAAAATTAAAAAGGCTTATTTTAAAAATTCAACAGAGATATTCTAAGATAAAGTACTTTTGACTAATAAAAGCTGTTAATCCTCAAAGGTTGAAAATAATGAAATTATTAACTTTGTAAATCAAAATAATAAACTTAAATATTCTTCAATAAAGAAATAATCTGAATACATTTAATTAATTTTTTTACTGAGAACAGAAGAAAATCTATCACATTTGCGTAGATGTTTTAAAAATTCTATTTGCTCAGTTTACTTACTAAATTCTAACAAGTTGTAAAGATATATTGTTGATAAATTATTATTATTTCAATAAACTGTACAAAAATAAATACAAATATTCTTCAGGAATAACAGAAAATAACGTATTTTTTTTTTTAATTCGGCGAACAGAGAACCAAAGAAATGAGATTTAATTTTAACTTTATTCGTCCAAGAAGGACTAGGAATGATATTTAATTTTAATTTAATTCGGCAGAGAAGGACCAAAAAATGGAACATCCAATATGCAGATTGTTGCTTGTCTACAATTATTGTACACTCAATAAAATAAATGAATAAAGATACACTGTTTATTTTTAAGGTGGACTGTATTTCGTATAAAAATAAAGAGAAGATGAACCCACTTACAAATGATATAAGATAGATGAATAATATTTGCATTTACTAGTGATTTTATATTATGTTTCTCTCTCGCCTGAACTGAGTAAGAATGATGTCGCTGGAGCTGTGCCGGTATCGTCCGTACTCTCGTACCTCCGCTCTGGTATAGGTGATGGTTAATAGAACATAACGTTGCTCGTCTTGATGATGATGATGATGATGGTATTCTGATGTAGAAAGTTTAAAGAGGATGGTGGTACCGCAAGTTCCAGAATGGTTTAAAGTGTTGGTTGTACACAGGAGTACAAAAAAAATGTCGAATAATGTTCGAGATATGGCCACACCAAAAGTGAAATAAATTTAACTAGATAATGTGCGCACTAACAGATCGGCCGAGCAACTAACTGTTTTAGAATAACTCTTTGTTACGAGGTAAAAACATGGTAAGTTCAATGTAAGGGCGAGCGAGAGATACGATCCACACACACACACACACACACACACACACACAAACATGAGAGAAACATAATAGTTGTTCTGTGGTAGTAATAGCGAGAGAATACAATGTTTATTTTGTACAGTTATATACGATTATTAAAATTTTAATTTTATTTTATTCACTCTCTTTATGGACCCTCCACTACCCATAAGAACTACTTAATCCTTATGGATTAAATAAGTAAAATTTAAGTTAATTTGTAAGATATTGTAACGTTTTTCCCTCTAAACTAGCTACTGCAGCTAGTTTTAAGTGGGTTTATGTAGATAAAATACTCTACACTTCAATACAAAAAACACCAATTTATTGTTATACACAATAAATTACAAAATACAACACTTAATAATAATTACTTCACAGTTTAAACCAACAAAAGTTCACTTTGTTCGCTTTTTATACACTTTCCACAAACGTACACTTCTTCTGTAACTGGAAACTCAACACTCTCTGCGGCCCCACTATTTATACCGGTGGAGAATCTTCTAGAATCTTCTCAATCCTTCCAGAAATAACTAGAGAGCGTCGCCAGCGCTTCCTAGCGGCCACTAAGAGAACTTGAGGTTCCTACTTCCTCTCCTAGATGGCACCACTGGCTGCGTTACAATATTTTACATCATGACTAGGCTAGTTTACTCTTTGCCCAAATCACAACATGTTAAACATAAAATTCTTTTAATGGTTCCTAAAAAAAAATAACATATTTTACTTACATGTCAGTAAAAGCTTACCTGTTTAATTTTTTTACCTTACTTTCTCCTACTATTGCTTTGAATAAAAATGCTTCAAAAGATAGGTTAGATAGTAGATCATCCGAAACGATGTATTAAAGAGATAATGCTTATAAAATGTATGTCATCTACATAAAATCCATCTCATAAAAAATGTTATTTTCGAAATAAAGACATTCTTATTTATTCCAGAAACAGAATACAAGTGCACCACACTTGGCCGTCTCTCCTCTATGGTAAGATAGATGACGCACCATAGATAGGAGAGATGCCGTACCTCTCTCCATGTGATTTGATATATGCACTCCACCATTGGTCATTACCAGGCTTCGATGCCCGAGGGAGACCCACTGGGAGGGATTTGTAGGGAGTCTCAGTGAGTCTCTCGGTGACCTTAAAGTGGATGTACGGACAATAGGAAGTCTGGGACGGGCAGTGGCACAGGTAACCGAGGCGATTTTGGACGCCTACAGGGAAAACTGTCCGGAGAGGGAAAGGCCTAATAGGTCGAAGACGGTCTGGTGGAATGATCACCTCGAGAGAAAGAGGAGAGAGGTGAGGAGGCTGTTTAACAAAGCCAAAATCAACCAAGACTGGGCATCGTATAGAAGGGTACTGACGCAGTATAATGTCGAAATAAGGAAGGCCAAGCGTAAAGCCTGGCGAAGATTCTGTGAGGACGTAGCAAACACTTCGGAGTGCGCGAGAATCCACAGAATCTTAGCAAGAGAAGGTACTGCGGACAGGGTAGGGTTCCTGAAGAAAGATGACGGAACCTACACTAACTCGATAGAGGAGTCGCTGGAGTTGCTCATGAGCACACATTTCCCAGGGTCCTCTTATGGAGAGGCCCCTTCAGAGGTTGAGGGGCTGAGAAGGCCTGGTCGGGCGGATTGGAAAATGGCGAATCACGTCATACAGCCGAATAGGCTAAGATGGGCGATTGGAAGATTCAAGCCCTATAAAGCACCAGGCGTGGATGGAATTTACCCCGTCTTCCTGCAGAAGGCGGTGGAGGTGTTGACACCACACCTATGTAGGATCTTTAGAGGCTGTTTGGCCTGGGGATTCATACCGATAGAATGGCAACAGGTGAAGGTCGTGTTCCTCCCGAAAGTAGGGAGATCGGTAGATCAAACGCCAAAGTCGTTTAGGCCAATAATCCTGTCCTCCTTTCTGTTGAAGGTGATGGAGAGGATGGTTGACAGGTTTATAAGGGACGAGATCTTGAGGATTAATCCTCTCAATAATCGCCAATATGCCTATCAGGCAGGGAAGTCCGTAGATTTGGCTCTGGACGACCTAAATAGGCTACTCCAGAAGTCGCTTGACGACAAGGAAATTGCGGTAGTCACCTTTTTGGATATAGAGGGCGCCTTTAATCATGTGTCCTCAGAGTCTCTTGTTGGTGCACTGACAAGAAGGGGCACGCCCCCTACAATTAGTCAGTGGATAAGGACTAGTCTTTTGGGAAGGACTAATATAGCCACCATCGACAATTCATCTCTTGTGGCCAGGGTGAGTAGAGGCTGTCCGCAGGGAGGCGTTTTGTCGCCATTGCTGTGGACGTTGTTAGCCGATGACATCCTGACCAAATTAACCGCGGAAGGCTTTCATTGCCTAGGGTTCGCGGACGATCTGGCGATCGTGGTGAGGGGGCGGTTCGCGGTAACCGTCTCGGAGCGCACTCAGGGGGCGCTCAATATTGTGAACAAATGGTGTAGAGCGGAGGGTCTATCCATCAATCCCCACAAAACTCAAGTGGTTCCTTTTACAAGGAAGAGAAATCTACAACGCTTACAACAGCCAATGCTCGGAGGGGTCGCGATCCCCTTTGCCATGGAAGCTAAATATTTGGGGGTCACTTTTGACCGAAGGCTGACATGGAATTCCCATATTAATATCACCGCACACAAAGCCAAAATCGCCATGGGTAGGTGCAGGAGGCTATGCGGTAAAAGTTGGGGATTAAGTCCGAAGATGACTCTGTGGATTTATACCTGTGTCGTGAGACCGATGGTAACCCACGGGGCGGTGGCGTGGTGGACAAAGACCTTGCAGATGGGGGGGCCGGGAGCGCTCGGAAGTATTCAAAGGCTGGCCTGTTTGAGTACGACGGGTGCCATGATGACTACCCCTACTGCGGCCTTGGAGGTCCTGTTAAACCTTCCACCACTCCACATCTACGTCCAAGGCGTTGCAAGAGCAGTTGTGGCACGACTACAACAGGGACAAGCACCCATTTATCCCAGGCACACTGGGAAGCATCAAGACCTATGGGAGGAGCTGGAGGCGGACCCGATTTTGGGCCTGCCTACGGATACGATGACTCCTAGGTATGACTTCCAAAAACCCTTCAAAGTCTTGATATTAGACAGAGGGGCATGGAAGAATGGGCCGCCAATTACAGGCGAATCTATGTGGTACACGGACGGGTCCAAGATGGAAGATGGAGGAGGAGCCGGCGTGTACGGGGCTCATCCGAGATGTAATATCCTGGGAAGGCTGGCTACGGTCTTTTTTAGGAGCTAGTCGCGATTATTATCTGCGCCGCCGAAATAAGAAGACGGGGAGTGTATAACACCAGAGTCGTCATTTATTCGGATAGCCAGGCTGCTCTGCGGGCAATTGACTCGTGGGAGATCAGCTCAAGGCTGGTGTGGGACTGCCTAGGTGCACTAAGGGAAATTAGTAGCCATAATAAGGTCTTCCTGGTTTGGGTACCTGGGCACTCGGGTCACAGAGGCAATGAGGCGGCGGACCGCCTGGCCCGGGAGGGTTCAATGGGAGCGCTTGTCGGGCCGGAGCCGTTCTGTGGTGTCTCAAGATGCCTCAGGAGTGCATCCATTAAGCTATGGATGCAGGACCGATCAAGGGAATGGTGGGTCAAAACTCCAGGCCAGAGACAGGCGAAAAAGTTTATCTATAGCTACTTGCCCAAGCTAACTGCAGAATTACTCCAACTAGGCCGGGTGGCCATAAGGATAGCAGTTGGCATTCTCACTGGCCACTGTAGATTAAATAAGCACATGCATCGCATGGGCCTGGCAACGGATAGCCTGTGCAGGTTTTGTCAGGAGATGGCACTGCATGTGGTATGTCAGTGCGAGGGGCTGGTCTGGCTAAGGTACCGCCTCTTTGGTAAAGAGAAGCTGGTGCCAACAAGCCTCAGCCAGGGCCCTCTCTCGGACCTATTAAGTCTTCTAAGGCAAGCAGGACTCGAGAGGGTGCTCTGATGGCGGGTGCTCTGATTGACCACCCGGGAGCCCCCCCCAATTCCACAGTTCGGTTAAGGACAGGATAGGGGGAGGGTCTCCAACTAGGGGGATGCCACAATAGATCCTTTGGGGTGTCGCGGTGGCGTAGGCTGAGTAGCCATTCCCCCGGTAGAATCTACCTATCTATCTCTCCATGTGAAGAAAACATGGCTGATCCATACAAGAAGTTTGATAAACACTATGGTTACGAGTCCAACTTAACCTATAACGTGGAAATCTTTCATTTCAATTGCAATTAATACAATATATATTTACTAATGAAAATTCAGGTATTCACCAGATATAGTTGATGCATATAAATGTTCGTAGAACACAGAAGAACACACAAAATAGCTGAAGAATTTTGCCATACGTTCGCTTCTGATCTCTCTACGCTTCGACTAACTTCCATGACGCCATGTGGTGGCAAACAAGGGAAGTAAAGCCTGCGTCTTCTTAACTAGCCCCGCCATCTCTCCTAATTTTTCCCTATTATAAATAATTGTTTCAATAAAACTGATTTCCCGGTGTTCTGGAAGAGTTGAAACGTTAAACTATAGTGCTACTTCTGCCCATTGTACAGGTTCTATCACCTACATAATATGAAGGTCCATTTAATAATTGCCTTCTTCAATTTTCATTTATGAAGGAAATCGATTAACTGGAAGTATGGATATATTTGCCAAATTTTTCCTATTTCATTTATTTGAAAAACATTTTTACGGAAAGCTGCTGTTTCATGTTTCTAGTAATATTGTGATGTTCTACAAAATTTTGTTGGGATTGTTAGAGGCAATGTTTCGTGGGCTACAACTAGTCATACATTTTGCTAGTCATTGGAAATTTGAGGAAAACTGGAATAATTGTAATAATGCATTAAGAAAAATTGTGCGAATTTACCTAACAGATTCTAACGTTCCAGAATGCTTCATTTCATACAAGTTTTGTGGAACTAAGTAATTTTAAAGCTTATATTTGAAATAGTGTTTCCCACTTCATATACACATAATCCGAGTATTCTATCAAATAACTCAAGAAAAGCAATAATAATATTTAGTTATTAAAATTAATTAATCAATAATTATGACAAATTAAATAACATTTAATTTTGGATAATTGATTAAAAAATTTCAATTGGAAACTTTATTGCACAATGTTATGAAAAATTAATTTACATTTAAGTCTTATTTCTTTATTTGATTAAGCGATACTGATTCTAAAATAAGTTTTATTAATCTATTCACTAACTATTCCATCAAATCTGCATTGTTATTTCATCAAGTTTAGAGAAAATTCATTCTCTTTTTTTTCCAATTCTCAAACTATCAACCCTAAACAAAAAGTTTTTAAAACCCAAAATACGAATAATATTTTCTTTACAAGAATATAAAAATTTTCAAATTTATAACAAAATATTGTTTATATGAATAACGCTTGTTTACTAATTAGTCGTCCACCACCATGTGTAGCTTCGTAACAAACTGATAGGGACTCTTATTTCAGTGCAGCTGCGCAAATCTACCTAATCTGTTTGTAGACTAATATTACATATTTTTTTTCCAAAAGACTCCCTTAATCTTCATCTGGATTCACATATTGTTAAAATTAATAAATTAGGAGACATTAAAGGTTCATCTTAATACCATTTTGCTGCTATGAATTCCAAGCACGTTATTTTTTTAGTTTAGTCTTGCTATTTATAATATTATTATGAGCTGCTGTGTTGTTGGCTTGTTCGTGTTTATAATGAGAATCCGCATTTTCATGAGAACTTTTAGGTCAAACTTTTCTCCCTTAATCTATATAAGTATATTTTTTGCATCATTTATAATTAGATATAGGCTTGTGCGCTTTTTCTACCAGAGATTTTACGGAATATCTAAGTATAGTCAATGATTCTTTTACTACATGCCTGATTACCTTAAGTTGTATTAAAGTCTAAAGTAATCAAATAAGAAATTCGTCCTCAACCTAGAATATTCACCTCTTAGGCGCGTGATGCCGGTGTTGGTTATTTAAGGGAGGATTAAAGCATTACAAATATCTGATATTAAATGAATTACATTAGTTAAGAACTCCGAGCTTGACAATGGACGGGATAGTTGAGTGGTTATAAGCATGGACTTCTAAGTGGGAATTCCCAGTTTGAGTACCGCGTGTAACTACTAAATCTATATTCATCTGAAAATAGTAACGTATGTGCTTCCGCCCCCACACCGTCGACGATACTTAATTTGACAACTGATCGTTAAGCCCGCCTGAAAAAAAAGGCTGATACTACACTAAGTTTGGTCACCTTTATAACATTCATATTTCGATTAAATATAGTACATCATATCAAATTAAATACATGATTTAAGTAACAGGTCGCAAAACCATCGCAATAGCAATCCCAGTCTAGTTGGGCATGCGAAGCTGCTGATAAGAAATCAAATATAGGACTTATACCGGTTTCAATATGTTAACATGTTTATTTTGTGCTGCTTCCATTAGGGCTATTCAAATAAATATGGTCTACTGCCGGGAATACTAAATATTGCCAGGAACCATTCAAGAAAGGATTGTTTTTCTAGGGATTCAAGCAAGGGAGCTGCTGGAAATGCACACTGAGACTAGATTTAGATTTAGATTGTTGTAGGGGATTATGGCACTGCGACCTGAAAGATCTATTGTGCTTCCCGGATCCTTCTCAGTGCACTGCCGGCCTCCAAACAGTGTTCTCCAGCTACAGACAACACTGCCCATCACCGGACAGTGAGTTGTAGAGGCTCCTTGGAAGAAAAAAATCTAAGGGCAGCATGCTGGATTCGAACCCGGGACCTCCGCGTTGCTAGTCCAGCGCGCTACCACTGAGCTAATCCCTTCCTTCTCCCTTGGCTTTCGCCAATTAACTATGAACGGAGACCCTAGTTTGTGTACTGTGTTTGTCCTTGTCTGTAAAGCGTAGGGTGTATATAGTTTAAGGTATTGTGTACTGTTCTTATGAAGTCCATGGAGTACTGAGCTGTGGTAACCCGTGGGGTCGCTACTCTCCAAGTAACTGCTTGCAACAGATACCCAATGCGGACAACACAGAGACTAGTTTTCCGCTAGAATGGCGGGGCAAGAAAATTACTTCTCAGGAATGTTAACCTAAAAGTGATCAAGTAAGGTAACTATCCAAATAAAAGGCTTCTAATATCATCTTACAACTGCAACCAAGTGAAATTAAGGAAAATAGATTAAGTTAGCTTCTCTGTCATAATTTATGACATCTTTGACATTGTTACAAGATGGTAAAGATTTAAAAAGTCATATTCCATTAATATAATGCGTCAGTATTGATCTATGTATTTTGGATTTATTTATTTTTCCTCTTATTATTTCATATTTTATTGTTAAAATTGTGCAATAATCTAAAATGTGAAAGGATTTTTGTAATATTAAAGCTGCAAGAAAGATTAAACAAACAAAACAATTTATCTCCAAATAGCGGACAGCTTAGTAAAATAGATTACACTCAGACATAATAGAATTATTACAGAATATAATATATTATTAAAGTGTTGACTTTATGAAAATCATTTTATTATTTACTGAAATTAAAATCTACATTTTTTTTTTATATTATTAATTTTAATCTGTTTATAATAAAGAACAAGAGATTATCTTATTACCTAAAATCTTGATAATTGTACTACAAATTTTCTTTTCAATTACTTAATTATGATAATTGAATTTAGCACAGCCATTTTATTATTATTATTATATTTATTCCATTTTTTCAACTGTTGTCTTTATTTTCCCCATAACTATCCAAAATCTTAAACAACTGATATTATCTACAAGACTAATAAAAAATTATCCCGCTAACTTGTAAAATGTTTATGCTAAGTGGATTTCTCCCAGCTAGAAGGTAATAATAATTTGAAGACTACTTCGCATGTTATAAAATATTCTCTTATAAATCTTTGTGTATAAGAGAATATACAAGAACACAATGTTAGAAGTTTGCTGTCGTCTTTGTTTAGAAATTTATATGAGATTTTATAAATTATTAAGAAGATGGAGAAGTTTTGCCATCATTATTATTATGTAACAATATACTGAAAACTAAAAATGAAACATAAAGAAGATCTCATCAGTTACTTAATATACATATTTGAGTAATGAAATTAACTGTTTTAAAACATTCTTATTGTAATGCAATTATTTAAACTATTTTAAATAAATAAATAGTAGTATTTATAATATCTTAGTTTTAAGGAAAGTCCTCGCCCGTTGGTCTAGTGGCTAGCGCCTTCGCCTTTCGTGCGAGAATTCAGGGTTCGATTCCGTGAGGGCAAAGTCGGTGTTGACCTAGCATCGCGATAAAAAGTGGGAAGCTATAGTTAGTAGCGCCCTAGGTAGCGAAGGTCGGAAGTAAACGCCTGGCAAGCCTTGGCCCTTCATGGCACACTTCTAAGTTTCTTCGTCCATGGTAGCCTGAGATCACATAAGGGGGACCGCATATCCCTATTATATTGCAGATGTGCCTGCAAGAAATCATGGCCAGTCGTAATGCAGAAGTTGGCAACAAAATCCCTTCGTGGGAGATCTGGTGAAATGGGGGCAGTCAGGTGTGTTTCCCATTTTTTCCCCATGTGAGTTTCCTCAGCCCCAGAGAGTTTCCTCTGCCTTTCTTTACATTTTATTTTTGTTATATAAATTATTCCACCATCGATGGATGGTTAGCGTTCTGGACTCTCACGCGGAGGACCCGGGTTCGAGTCCAGCTGTGCTGCCCTTAGATTTTTTCTTCCTAGGAGCTCACTGTCTGGTGATGGACAGTGTTGTCTGTAACAAGAGAACACTGAGAAGGCCTCGTAAGGCCAATGTTGTCTGTAACGAGGCCGGCAGTGCACTGAGAAGGCTCCGGGCGCCAATGACCATAGATATTGTCATGCCTTAAATTAAAAAAAAAAAAAATTAACTTGGATATTTTATATTCTGATAACACCATCTGAATAATTTGAATTCAATGGTAAAACTTTCTTTTTTAAAGGACTCAGACAATGTCTACCATAAAATTCTTCTTTTGATACTTCTCCCCTTTTATTATGTCCCCTTCCGTCAATAGGCAATATTCAGTTCAATTATTGTGAGCATTTTTAGAAAACCATGACTGTGTCTTAAAATGTATTAGTATTTTTAGTCACCACTAGCAAAACAGTGAACAGCTGCTGAAGCTAAGCATATTCTATGTGAAATCGAATGGGAAGAATGTCCTTGATCAGTGTATGCTCGGCGTTGGATTCAAAATTTTAATAGTGGTGATAACGACATCAGAAAGTAAGACAGATTCAGTGCGGCCAACTCGTGACGTTGATGCGGCTTTACGGGAAGCTGTCGAGTCAAATCCGACCATAAGTACTCTGCACTTGCTGCAGAACTGGCAGTAGCCGTCATCTCCACACTATGGGAAAGGTAAACAGGAGATGTAGGATTGTCCTTCATGGACTTATACCTCAACAAACAACCAGCAGAATGAATACTTGCCAACTTCTCAGAAAAAAAAAAATCCATCTGACATGCGCTTCTACAAAAATATAGTGGCATACGATGAGAAGTGGATTTACCGACGAAATTCTGAGACAGGTGGTCAATTTTGGATCACTGTCAAACGGCATTACCGGTTGGTGCAGAGAGCAATTTGTGGAAAAATCAATGTTGTGCGTTTTCTGGATCAATGAAGGAGTAATTCACCACGAATTTGTTCCCGATGGACTTTCCATGAATTCCGAACTTTACTGCTAACAACTAGAAAGAATGTCTCAAAAATGTGTCAGCGTTAACCAGTTTTGGTTAATTGCAAACAAGTTTCATTGGTGTCCCGCAAGATAAACACCCGCCCACAACCTCTCGACGGACTAAAGTAAAAAATTGAAGGATGTGATTGTATTGAACTTCTTTTTCACCCCATAGTCCAGACTTAGCTCCCTCTATCCGGCTGGTGATTTATAGACCTCTTGCTTCTTGCTTACAATTTTACCAAGACATATTGAGTATTGTTCAATCAATAATCATTCTACAGCAGCGCGGAAATAGTGGGCGATTACCATTTAACTTCTACTTGGACATTTCGATTTCTACACCTCTATTAGTTGTCAGCCAGCTCGCTCACATGTGTCCAAGTCACTCAGGTAAATAATATTCCGTATGATAACGGTGAATATTTGGACCTAGTATTCACAACTAGCAATGAATTACTGAACGCAACGGCTAAGGATCCCAGTATTTAATACATTTTTTTTTATCCTTCGCCGGATTGGGGCAATCCATCTCCCTCCGGGCTGGCCAATATAAAATACTTTTCTTTTTCCAGTTACGAGCGTCAAGATTTAATAAGTTAGTTTTAATTTTGAATTGGATTTAATTTTGAATCCAACGCCGAGCGTACACTGATCGAGGACATTCTTCCCATTCGATTTCACATAGAATATGCTTAGCTTCAGCAGCTGTTCACTGTTTTGCTAGTGGTGACTAAAAATACTAATACATTTTAAGACACAGTCATGGTTTTCTAAAAATGCTCACAATAATTGAACTGAATATTGCCTATTGACGGAAGGGGACATAATAAAAGGGGAGAAGTATCAAAAGAAGAATTTTATGGTAGACATTGTCTGAGTCCTTTAAAAAAGAAAGTTTTACCATTGAATTCAAATTATTCAGATGGTGTTATCAGAATATAAAATATCCGTCATTTATTTATTTATTTTTTTTTTTTTTTAATTTAAGGCATGACAACATCTATGGTCATTGACGTCCGGAGCCTTCTCAGTACCCTGCCGGCCTCCGGACAGTGTTCTCTCGTTACAGGCAACACTGTCCATCACCGGACAGTGAGCTCCTAGGAAGAAAAAATCTAAGGGCAGCACAGCTGGACTTGAACCCGGGTCCTCCGCGTGAGAGTCCAGTACGCTAACCACATTAATAATAAGTTCCCTCCAAATTAATAATAAATTCTTAAAGAAATGAACTTAAAGTTTTGTCAGAAAATGTATTTAGAAAAAAAGAAATTCATTTTATCTAGAAGTTAGTTTGTTATTAATGGAAAATATTTATTCAACAATTCTTGCACTCAAACTTGGACTATTTCATTGTTCAATATTAATTATAATATTTATATCAATTGATTTTAATTTTAAATTAGGATTTAATATTCAAAACTAAAGTTGTCAACTCTCTTTGCTAAAGTTGTCAACCTATTACATTATTCAGAAGTTAGAGAAGTTCTGTCAATATTTTCCCACTTGATGGCGAAGTGTGATAAATGAATTTTTCTGTTTTTATTGTATTTATTAATAAAATATTGAATTTATATCGTACAGCCATCAGACAAGATCTTCTTTAAGCATTTTTGAAATTTGTATTTATATTATGATGTACTGAAAGATTTATTCGTTCTGAAGAGAGACCAGAGTCTGTGAGGCAGAAGAGGAAACACTCATCCATCTTATGACAGATTGCTTGGGTTATGATGAAATTAGGTTCAGAACCTTTGGTCGGAATAGGATGTCTGTGCAGAGCTAAGGCTATTTCCCCTTTAAGATAATAGAATCATAGATGGATTAGACCGGGGTCCTGATATTTGTTCTAGAACAAGTTTGTTGTCGTTTTTCTTGGGGTAAGTTATATAGGCCCATGTGGCTTTAAATAGCGTAGAGTCCCCCAGGCCCCCAAGCAATTAAAAATAATAATAATAATAATAATGTACTGAAACCGTATAAACTCAATTTTTATGGAACATTTATTGTTAACTTCATTTCATTTTCCGTCTTCACCTTGACACATTCTGTTCAATGCAATATTTGCGAATAATTAACTTTGACCATTTTTAAATCATTAAAAATTATCTTTCCATTGGTAGAATGTCAACTCAGTAACCTAACTAGAAAGCCAATCCTAATGAATGTTTTTGTGTGTTATGTTAGTAGTAAATATTCCTGCAATGTATAAATAAAATAAAACATGAAGTTTTTCTGATATTTGAACACGAATTTATTGATATATGTGGCAGATAGTGCGGTTATCGTGGTGCAGTATTAGTACATTGTAGTATTATAATGTATTTTATCCTAGGAGTTTTCTCAAATATTTAGATATAAATAAACAGTTACCTATCCATATTTTGTTTAAAACACACCGTTTAAATTTCCAACTAATTTGGCATTCGAATTTTTCATAAACCAAATAAATATATTAGATAAAAGCCAGGATAATGAGGACATTTCAGGTCTTGATGTTGAAGAATGGTACATATACTGACACTTGTAATCATATTATTATAATAATAATAATAAATTGTTTATTAATGATAATTTCCTTACAATTTTTCATCATAAAAAAAAAACAGAAAAAACAATTTCAAACCAATAAAATAAATAAATACAAAACCTTGCAGTGATAATGCAAAACTATCTATATACATTAATAAACATAATATAGATAAATAATTGGAATAATATTAATAAAAGTAAAATATTTCTTTTTGTTTACAAATAGTCCCTCAACAAAAACTGTAATTCCCATTATTTACAACAAAAGAAGTACTTAATAATTAAATTGTTCAATCAGTATCTTTCTGTATTTACCAGTTGAGCGAATAAATCTATTTAATACCAACCAATCTTTTTACTTTCAAATAATTAATCAGTTCTATTGTATTTAATTGCCCCTTTACAAAGCACCTGATTCTAAATTCCCTCAGAATTGGACAAACAGTTATAAAATTATTCACATCCTCTTTTGCCCTCATATTACACATTGAACAATAATGTGCTTCCATAGAACTGCAGTGTATTTTAACTTGAGAAGCTGCCCTCTTGCTCTAAATATATATTACTTATTAAATAAGTATTATTGTCATCATACATATAATGATTATCCAAACATAATCTCAAGTCTTTATACAGACAATGAAAAGTAGATGACTGAGCTTTCTCTATACAATCTACAATTTTATATTTTAACGAGTAAAAGAGAAAAATGAGTGGATTAATAACTGGAAATACTTGTTTGAGTATGTTGTTGTATGTCTGTCTGTGTGAGAACAAAAAAAAATCTAAGGTAAGGCTCAAACTTATTCCGTTTTGATAACACCATCGCATCTGACACGTGGATTTTGGTCATAATCTATCAACCTGGAAGTGTGACTTTACTGAATATGACAGTAACATTTTTTTGCTGGGACAATTGAGTTTTTGGTAGATTCTGGGGGATAGTAATGTTAGGCCCCTCCTTCAATAAAATGTAGGGTTCTAGCTGCATATACTCCGTTCAGTGGTCCAGAGTCTGCCCTGAGGATAACCAGGGGAGTGGTCCGGGGAGCTTTCGTAGACTGGCATCGAAGCAAGCATGAGGTGCTCTAGGGTGGAAGCCCAGGGCTGTATGCACAGCAAGAGGATGATGCCAAAACTATGTAAAAAGGAGGACCAATGTGCCCTTAGCCTCGGTAGGAACCAGATATCTCTGGCGGCGAGGCTGTTTACGGGTCACGGAATGTTCAGGAAGCATCTGTACTAGGTGGGGCTAATAAGCTCGAAAGCCTTGTGCAGACTGTGTCAGGAGGAAGAGGAAACGGCCACCCCCACCTGCTCTTTGATTGCGTACCAATAACTAAATTGCGGCATGAAACCTTTGGTTACAGTGCAATCTGAGGAGATAGTCACGCAAAATGATCTACTAGTGAAAGCCCTTAAACTGCTTAGGAAGGAATGTTTCATGTAGGGGTAGTGAACCCCCACCACTCATCCACTCTAGCGGAGAGAAACAGCCCCTCTCGCAAAGAGAGGAGAGGCTCGGCCAGTGTATATATATATATATGAGAGATCATTCAGTTGATCATTCAGCAGTCAGAGATCATTCAGATAGAATTCAGTTGATTCACACATCAGATATCACTCCGTTATTATAACTCTCATCACTCCGTATATATCATTTAGCCACGTCAGTCTGTCAGTTCAGTTCAGTAGTTCTTAACTCTATAGTGTAAAGTCCTTGGCAGTCAGTCATATATATTTATATCAATTATATATCTTAACCATCTTAAGGTGTTTATCATTCATCAAATCAAACAACCAAGCATCTCCTCACAACATCCTTACATTCACCTAATAGAAGTAATCAGCTAGGGAACAATAAGCCTTTGCTGGCTGCGGTGCCGGGGTATAGCCCATTCTTAGCTGGAAATAATAATGGCTATACCACCTATATAATATTGAGGTATTTTAGAATCATTGCTAGAATTCCAAAGTTGTAGAAAATCGGGTGCCTAAGTGCGACTATACAAATTAAATAAGTGCGACTATACAAATTAAACTCCTGAGTTTTTTCGAATTTTTGTCGAAAGCGGCTACAACAATTTTGTTTAAACTTGAAATACTCCTGACTGCACAGACATAGACCTTTATTTGAAATAATGCTTCCGGAAAAATTGATTTTAGCGTGTTCACAGGATCTGTAACGTAAAATTTCAAATCGTATTTTACTTTTGTTCAATGTTTTGGGCTTTATATTTTGGATTGTAGGGCAAACACTGGGGGGGGGCCATCAAATTTTAAATGAAGTTCTTCCCAGTCTATATAGCAACAGAAAAAATTGCAGATAAAAATTGAAAATTTGGTGCTAGTAAAATAAAGATGAAAATATATAACAATAAAACAGAACAACATTGGCAGAAAAAAATCAAATTAGATATATGTACCTACATTACAATTTTCTACTCAACATAAATATTTTAGCTATGTTTATTTTCAGAATTCAATTTTATAAATATAAAAATATTGTATAGTAATATACACACACACTCGTTTATTTGCTCTAGAATATTTTACAATTCCTTGGCAAAGGAGTAGTATAAATTACATTTATGTACATTAAATCAAAACTTGTCCATTTTCTAATACAATACTAACTCTGTTGAAAAATAAACAAAAATTAATGAAATGAAATAATACTAGTAAAATAATAAAAAAATTGAAAAAAAAAATAATAAAAAAGATAATACAATTGTTATACCCTAACATCGATAAATAAATAAAATAAGTCACTAAACACAAAAGCAAACTTACTAGGAGGATCATAAAACTACAAGTAAAAAATAAATAGAAAGAATATTAAAAAATAAGAAAATAATAATATACTGGCCTCAATATAAGATAATTCATTGTAATAACTAAGACGATTTTCTATTTTTTAAAGTTGCAGACAGAAATTTGAACAGTGAGTTTACTTTTAACATATTTAGGCAGCTAAAAAAACAAATCATTTTGTCAGTTGGTGATAATGTTTCATTTAAAACAAGTTCGTTTAAAAATTTGGACCGGTTCAAAGAAAAGGCAGGGCATTCAAACAGAAAGTGCTGGATGTCGTCCTTCTTATTAAGTTTGCAATTATGACAGACTCCATCCGGATAGAATACAAATCTTCTTCCACGCAATAAAATTCTACTAAATTTTTTACCGGCAAGTCTGATCTGTGCCACTACCCTTATCTTTTCAATATCACACTTATACCACAGGTATTCCTCTGTTAGGCCCAAACGGCTAATTTGTCTATAATATGTATTATAAGAACTATTCATTACCGAGTTTACATCAGTACAGACCAAATGATTCTTGTAAGATTCCAAAATTGTCTTTTTTACTGCAGATACAGACTGGTAACTTGCATTAAGCAGTAAATAATCATAACCAATGGTTACTAGATAAGATTTTAAATGCGAGTACCAATTAAATATAAGATTTATAAAAGTATTATCACAATGGGCCAACCTTAAATAACAGATTTTGATTATCCTGCTATTCTCTGACTTCAGCAAATGCAGCCACCATCCAAACATTCGTTTGAATATTTTTAAGCAGCAGTGAGTTCTTGACGTTTCCAATCTCACATAAGCATCGGGCGTTTGAATAGGGAGCCTTAATAAAGCCTTAAAGAATAATAGTTGTCCACGCTCGATAACATTAGAATAAGGACATCCCCAAACTTCCGATAAATATAAAAGGACACTTTCCGCTAAGGAATCAAAAAGAGATACCTTAGCTTCCCAAGAATCCGATTGTATTCTTCTTAAAATGCTGAGAACGGCTGAGTTAGCAGAAGAAAATTTATTTATGAAGAATTTTGCAGCGATCCGAAAAGTATAGTAATGTAATATTATTATATTTTATTTTGTGATCGGCACCAATAATTTTTTTGGGGGGGAGGGGATTAAAACTAGTAGTTCATGAGTATTCATAACTTTGTGACAGGATTCGAGGCTATCAAGATCGTTTATTTCATGATATTCCTCCAATCATCTTTGTAATAAAGTGGAAAGCATGAAAATAGAGTCTTTCGTTTTTTTTCTTTTTCTTTTTTTATCCCAACTTTCATTTCTCTAGAAAATAAAATTGAATGTGAAAAAGGGATTGAATGGTTCAACAGGAAAATATCCAATCCATTTTCCACTCACAGAATTTATCCCCCAAGTGAAATTAATTTGTGTGGATGATGATGGTATATAATTGATGCTGCACTTCGATATGATTTTTAATTTTCATACCCATAGCTTGGGGTTGTACTGATCAATTTCCTGCACTGATCATTTTTCTTCTTTTTTATAATACTTCATGCTAGATAGTTTAGAAAAATCTTCATTTAAACTATTTCAATTTATATGAAATTCTAGCCTCTGATTTAAAAAAAAAAAAAAATTTATCATGCAAATTTTAAACACTCATAATAATTATGAAATATGATTAAATGAAATAAATATGAAATAAGTTTAATGAAAGAAATATGATTTAATAAACTATTAATTTATTGCTACAGTTTGTCAATATGTATCCAGTTCAAAAATTTGATAACATTTCGAATCTATCAGAGATTGCCTGAGGACTATCTATTTCCCAGCTACATCCCATTCTCTAATCTAATAAACCTGTTCGGTTCAAACTATATGCAGTGTAAACATCACGTAATACCATGTTTGAGCTGGTACATGGTTAGTTACATGGGCGTTATTCACCGTCAATAAATCTGTCTGCCTGTCCTCTCACTCTCTCTCACTGAGTAAATGAATGTGTATATATTATATATGTGTTTGTAAATGTGGTGAACAGCAAAGGTCATAGTAGAGGAAAACTAGATCGTAAAGTCAAATCTGAAAAATTCTTGAGTCGGTCAACATCTGTCACAACTAGACATCCGTTTTTTGTTGTTTTTTTTTTGTTTTTTAGGGGATTATTGCACTGCGACCTGAAAGATCTATTGTGCCGCCCGGAGCCTTCTCAGTGCAGTACCGGCCTCCGAGCAGTGTTCTCTAGCTAGACAATACTGCCCATCACCGGACAGCGAGCTGTAGAGGCTCCTAGGAAAGAGAAAATCTAAGGGCAGCATGTTGGATTCGCACCCGGCACCTCTGCGTTGCTAGTCCAGCACGCTACCACTGAGCTAATCCTTTCCTTTGACCCTTTACTAAACGAAGTTTAGACAGGTTTCAGCGATTTTCTCAAATATGGCATCAACCATATTCTTCGTATGTTTAGTATCAGTGCGGTAGCTATTTTTTTTAAAACTTTTTACCCGTGAAAAGTGATTGCAGATGTCATTAGGCAGGGCAACTAAAAAATTCGTGTGTTTCAAGCAAATTTGTCAATTGGAGTTTTGAAATTTAATATGAAAAAATTGTGTGAGTGTTTTATACCAGATTTTTGGAGGAAAAGAAGGTCAAAAGAATGCATAGAATCAATACAGTACAAGGAAAACTGACGAAAACTATAGTTATACATAAAAGCTATTTTTACTTTCTCTTACTCCTCCTAGTAAGAGGAAGTATTGTAATCGTGTCGAATTTTCGATATGGAGTTTTCACCGGAAATATCCGTTTTGAGGTCCCCTGAGTCCAAAAAAGTGGTTTTTAGCAAATGTCCTGTGTGTGTGTATTGAACAGCATAGCTCAAAAACGAAAAACCGTAGAAAGTCAAACTTGCCGTTAAGTAACCATGGGTTTTCGTCAAATTCCTCACCGTACCTTTACTAGTTGTTTTTTTATATTTTTGCGATTTTCTCAAAAATGGCTCCGACGATTTTCTTCAAACTTAGTATATCAACTACACATACAAAGAGCTACAACTTTTATTTGCAACATTTCTTCGAGAAAATTCATTTAAGGGCACTTTTAGGGGAGGGATGGGGTTACAGCTTCCTCTAAATTGCTATCGTAGTTGATAATACAATTCTATCATCCAAACAAAATTAATTAGAAACAAATAGATGGCCAAAATTCCGAGTTTTAAGAAAATTAGTAAACCGGAAGTGCGCAATTACTGAACAGTTTTTTCAATTTTCGACGAGTTTCAGTAAATTTTTATCCAGACAAACTATAACATTTGTCAATTATAATTTTGAGAACAGGAGTAAGAGAAAGTTGTGTGAGTGTTTCACACCAGATTTTTGTTTTTATATTTACTTAAATTGTTTGTTAACTTCTGATTGCAATAAATTTAGTTTGTTTAGCTGCAATATTATAAAAAATAATAAACACATTCCAAAAGTTTTTTGTTATATATTTTATATGATAAATATTTGAAAAATATAACCAAAATATGTTAAAGAATGAAAAGTGTAGTGATAATTACTGTCAACAGTTCATTTATAATTAGCTACAGTCACCTTATAAATGATTAGATTGGAGGTGTAGAGTACTTTGCAGTAAATGTGTAAATGTTTAGAAGGTTGCCTGTTAATGTAGTTTTACAATGTATAAAGTGAGAATGTAGGAGTGTACAAATTGTTTTGATAGTGGCCCCGTTTAAACTATTATGTTGTTCAGAATCTACTGATGTCATATTGAACATTAACTAAAGTACTAAGTGCTTCTGCATAATATTTTATAGTGTTTTAGTGTTAAAATGTTTCTAAGCGTGAAACACTAATGTCCACAGTAGTTGATGCGCCAAAAAAAAAAAAAAAAAAATTAACAAAAAGATTTAAAAAAAAAATTTCTGACATAGAAACATCGAGATATTTAAAGAAAGTACAATTACGTTTGCAAAAATAAAATTGTAAAAAATATTAAATTGCTGCTTTTAAAAAACATCTCATCTCGTTTAGAACCAAAAAAAATCTGGTGTGAAACACTCACACAACTTTCTCTTACTCCAGTTTTCAAAATTGAAATTGACAAATTTTAGAATTAGTGTACCACATTTAATGAAATTCCTCGGAGTTCTTCGAAATCTCAAAAACTGTTCAGTAAAACCGCACTTCCGGTCATCCAATTTTTTTCAAACTCGGAACTTCAACAGCATATTTAATTTTAATTATTATTACTAGATGACAAAAGTGTATAGTAAACTGAAATAGCACTTTACAGGAAAACCTAACCCCCCTCTCTCCGAAAACTGTCCTAGAAATTTCCCGGAGAATCGTTACAAATAAAAGTTGTAGGTATTTGTATGTGTACTTGATTATACCAAGTTTCAAGAAAATCGTTGGAGCTATTTTTTTTAAAAATCACAAAAAAGTAAAAAAAATAAATCTGGTGTGAAACACTCACACAACTTTCTCCTACTCCTGTTCTCAAAATTATAATTGACAAATTTTATAGTTCGTGTAACAAATTTAACGAAATTCGTCGGAAACTGAAAAACTGTTCAGTAAAAGCGCACTTCCGGTTTACTTATTTTTTTTTTTTTTTGAAACTCGGAATTTTGGCCATCTATTTATTTCTAATGAATTTCTGTTTGGTGATATAGAATTGGATAATCAAAACTATGATAGCACTTTGACGCCAAACAATTCCCCCCCTCCCTAAAAAGTGCCCTTAATGAATTTCCAGAGAAATGTCTTTAAATTAAAAGTTGTAGATCTTTGTCATGTTTAGTTTATATAAGAAGTTTCAGAAACTTGTCGGAGCCATTTTTGAGAAAATTGCGAAAAAGAGAATAAATCATTTAGTAAAGTGGTAAAGTAAACGCACTTCCGGTTATCCGATTTTTTCCAAACTCGTAATCTCAACAACATATTTAATTCTAATTAACATTATTTAACAGAATTGTCAAATAAACTGAAATAGCACTTTAGATGGAAACCTAACCCCACCTCTCCCCCAAAAGTGCCCTTAAGTGCAATTTCCCGGAGAAATATTTCAAATAAGAGGTAGCTCTTTGTATGGTTGATGTTCCAAGTTTAAAGAAAATCGTCGGAGCCATTTTTGTCGGAATATCAAGTTTCAATTTTCTACGGTTTCTCGTTTTTGAGCTATGCTGTTCACATACATACACACACACTCACACACACAGACCATTTGCTAAAAACCACTTTATTGGACTCAGGGGACCTCAAAACGGATATTTCCGGTGAAAACTTCGACACGATTACAAAACTTCCTCTTATTAGGAGTAAGAGAAAGTAATTATTACATAAAAATGAGAAGTATAAAATTAAAAAAACTTATCTAGCATTCATGTTTGGTAAATCACTCATCATTATTGGACGTATTATACTATATTTGTAATATTCATAATATAATTATATTTCAAATTTCATGAATTCATTGCATTAATAATATTTCTGTTTATAATATTAATTTCAGATGTATACAAATTTTATACTACCACTTTAAAATAGCACGTTAAATGTCAAAACGTAGAGGGGAAAAGAAAAAAAAAAACAAAAAAAACTTTACATTCTAAGTTTCTAAAAGTGAAACAAGTTCACACGGAGTCTCTGTACAACATCATCCTAAATAATATTCATTTCTTTTATATTTTATTTTCCCAGCTGCTTAAAGATTGCTGGATATATAATTTATTTTGCCTGTAATCTTTTGTTTGTTGACTTCCAGAAGAATGTTGTTGCTTGTTGAGGGGATTTTGACGGAGTTAGGTGAATGATTAGTAATCTATTTGTCAAATAGCTTTTCTTGAAGTAAAGAATACTAACTATTGATCTGACTCCTCCGAAGAATTTATTTTATTCAACAAAATAACTTATAGTACTACAAAATAAGTTGTAGTAAATTTTTTTTTTTTATTTAATTTAAGGCGCGCCAACATCTATTGTTAAGGCGCGTCATTGGCGCCCGGACCTTCTCAGTGCACTGCCGGCCTCCGGACAGTGTTCCCTCGTTGCAGACAACACTGTCCATCACCGGACAGTGAGCTGTAGAGGCTCCTACGAAGAAAAAATTGTAGTTCTTCTACAATTATTTTACCGACAATAAAATAAAATGAATGAACATACACTGGTTACTTTAAAGTGGACTGTATTCAGTTTAGGGAAAATAAAGGGAAGATATCAGTAAAGGGAAGATGAACAAACTTACAAATGATATAATGTAAAAGCTGAACAATGTTTGCATTTATTACTGAAAGGTGATTTTATATTATGTTATATCTATCTCTCGCCTGAAATTAGTAGATAAAGATGTTACTGAAGCTGTGCCGTTGTAGTCCGTATTCAAGTATGGATAATGGTTGATAGAAAATAATGTTCGTGTTGATGATGGTACGCCGGTGTACAAAAGCTTAAAGAGGATGGTGGTTTCACAATGGTTTAAAATTGGTGATGGTATACAGACTACAAAAAATGTCGAGTAATGTTCAAGGTATGGCCACACCAAAACTGATATAAATTCACCTAGCTAATGTGCGCACTAACAGAGCAGCAGAGCAATTAACTGTATGTTTGAGGATGACTCTCTTTGTTACGAGGTAAAAACATCGCAAGTTCAAAGTGCGGGCGAGCGAGAGATAAAATCCATACACACTAACACGAGGAAACATAATAAGTTGTTTGTAGTAGTAATAGCGAGAGAGAATATGTTTATTTTGTACAGTTACATGTGCGATTATTCAAATTTTTATTTTATTTTATTCATTCTCATTATGGACGCTCCAGGTAGCACAACTGGACTCGAACCCGGGTTCTCCGCGTGGGAGTCCAGTACGCTAATCACCTAGCTATTTATTCCCATTCCCTTCCCTTTGTAGTTGTAATGGAATCGTTTGATGTGATTCCTGATGTAGTAGATGTCTTGAAGAGGGCGGAAGTTAGTTGAGAGATTTTGGAAGTTAGTGCATCGAATTATTAATACGGATTTTATAAAAATAAACTGTATTTTAACAATAATTTTGACTTATAAATGGTAACTAATAACTAGCAAAATACTTAGGAATAAATAGAAGATAAATAAGTAATAAATTAGAATGATAAAATAAACGAACTAAGATGCACTACTAAAAGATAATAAGTTTAAATGAAACTGTGTATAGTCGCGTAAACTGCTGCTCGTGTACATGGACGTGCTCGTGTCGTCGTATAAGATATAATGATCCTCTCGTTGTATATGATAGAGTTTATATATCGGTGTTGGCCACACTCACACCAAGACATCTGTCCTAGTGTGCGACCTTCGTAGTTTGCTGACCTTATTTAGGTCAGTGGCCAACCTTATCGGTGCTTGCTTTGATGTAAAGTATTGAAAAGGGCTTTGTTGTTTGCTTGGCCGGCATTGTCTTGAAGACGGCGGCCTGCTAGGTTGCTGGCTATAAATTGCTCTTTTATTACTGCCATCCTTTGTTAAGATAGCAGCTGGCTGGAACCACTTTGACATTGGTATGACTTTCCATGTCATTACATAGTAATTACTGTGGTTATGTTTTTTCTATATCTTACTGTGTGTGACTGTCTTTGTCTCTCTGTCTGACTTTGTCAGTGTGTCTATGGGTATGACTTTTGTACATAATTATTGGTTGTGAAGAAGAGATAGTATAACTCTCAGTACCTGATAGTACTTAGGCTTGAAAGCTGAAACTTGAAATACATACCTCTTCCTAACCTATCCCATGCATTAAGAAAAAGTTGTCTGAAGTTATATGTAATTTCAGATATGTTTTTTTTTTTATTAAACATATTAGCTGCAGCGATGACCCCTGTATGTTTATCAGTTAGATAGTAGAGAATTATTGCAGCTTGCTGTTAATTATAAATGAATTTCCAAATAGAATTTCAACAACTACCAAAATACTTTCTTTCATTGGTTTCTTGTTAACTGAATCCCATCATTATTGGAATAACGCACAATGTGAATGTAATAATGCTATTGCATACAAAGAATGGAAGAAATGCTTGTTTTCATTATACGAAATATATTTATTAATCAAATCTTTAATTTTACTTATACAAAAAACTAAAGTTATTTAAAACTTTGTATTTACTTAAAAAAATGTATAGATATTATATATATATATATATATAGATATTTATTTTCAAGCTGTGAATTTAACTAACCTCAAAGTTTTATTATAAAAACAGTAACTTTGTTTGTATATGTAATGAAAAAAAAAAACAACTAACTGAAAGTTCTTAATAAGTTTTGTGATAAAAGTTATCAATTTTTTTGTTCACCGCTTGGTATTCATGAATTTTTTAGAATTAAATTTTACCTGAACTTTGAACAAATTCTAAAATAACCAAAGTTCTTTTTTTTTAGGCTAAAATAATATAATAATGAATATTTTTCATACCAGCGTCATGTGAAAATACTTTTTTAATTTTTATTATATTTCTACTACATTATTTATAGTTACTAACAGAAGTGTGGGAGACCTGCAAGATAAGTAAGGCTATACTCTAAAATGTCACTTTGTAGTATGGGTGCTACGCCATGTGTGGGGGTCCACACAAGTTGTGCCGTAACATCGATAGCAGCGGTCATGTCGTCAACATAATTAATAATAATAGTTATCACTGCAATTTAAAGTAAAGAAAGAAATAATCAATTTCTGTGTAATAGATATTTTTTAAATTTACATTATTAAAAATTTTACATGCAATACTTTTTGCTTCAGGAGTAAGAGAAAGTAAAAAAATACACGTTCTGACCATAAATATTTGCCCTTTAAATATAAGAGGATTCATTTTTACTTCCTCTTACGTGTTACTAAGAGGAAGGATTGTAATTGTTTTTTTTTTGACCGGAAATATCCGTTTTGAGGCCACTGAGTCCAAAAAAATGGTTTTTAGCAATTATTCTTTGTGTCTGTCTGTGTGTGTTTGGGACAGTATATCTTGTAATGTGTTTTTGGTTGTATGTGTTGGAGGTGGTTTAATGTTGTAGCATGAGCGGTATTGAAAGGGGCTTATGTGCGTATGTTGGTATTGAAAGGGGCTTATGTGCGTATGTTTAAGAGGAGAGACAAGTATTAAAGAAATAAGTAAGAAGTCGCCACTGGTTTAAAATAAATATATTATCACTAAATAAATTTAAATACTTTACCCAAAAAAAACAGATTACTGTAATGGAATCAATTGTCGTGATTCCTGAGGTATAAGTTAGATGTCTTGAAGAGGGATTTATTAGGCGAAAGTTAGTTTAGAGAGTTATTGCTGAATTACTAACACTGAATTTATAAAAATAGAATGTATTTTAACAATAATTTGAATGAGCCTAATGGTAACTACAATTAATAAGATTTGATAAAAGTAAATAAATAATGTTAAGAGTTAAATAACAAATAATTTAATATGATTAAAATAAATAAACTAATATGCATAACTATGAAAATAATTATAAGTGAAACCTTGTATAGGGACGCGCTCGGAACTCAAGTATAACTGCTGCTGTAAAATGATACTGATATAATGACGTGGCTACTCGTATAAAGATGAATATATAATGATCCCCTCTTCCAGTGGGGCGAAGTTTATATTAGTCTTATTCACACACTGTCAAGTGTGTAAGTAAGTTCTCACACTAAGACATCTCTAGTAGCGTGCGACCTTGGTTAGGTCGGCGACCAGTGATTCAGGTCAGTGGCCAGATTTGGTGCCCATCGGCGACTTTCAAAGACCAGGTGGCTTCTGTTCAATAGACAGGGCTTTATCGGTGCTTGTCTTTGATACCTTCGTATTGAAAAGGCAGCAGCCGGCTGTGGGGCCACTAGTTATAAATTATTCTTTCCTTTTATTATATTTTGTGAAGGCTTTGACATTGCTATGTCATTACATTAAAATTTCAAAAATGAAAAATCACAGAATGTTCAAACTTTAATATTTCTTTAAAGTGCTACCAGAAGACTTGAGAATAAGCTTTTCGTAAAAATCGTTCAACCCCAAGTTCAAAATTGATTTTTTTTCAGAAACGACTCCAACGATTTTTTTAACTTTATATTTCAACTACACATAAAAAGAGCTACAATTTTCATTAGCCACATTTCTCCCTGGTACTATTTAAGCGGGCTTTTGGGTAGTAGGTAGGGTTGCATTTTCTTCTAAAGTGCTATCATAGTGGATTATACAATTCTACTATCTAAAAAATATCTGGTGTGAAACACTCACACAACTTTCTCCTCCTACTCCAGTTTACAAAATTGTAATTGTCAAATTTTATAGTCAGAATACTAAATTTAATGAAATTCGTCGAAAACTGGGGAAAAAAATTGTTCAGTAAAAGCGCCCTTCCGGTTTATTGATTTTCTTGAAACTTGGAATTTTGGCCATGTATTTATTTCTAATTAATTTTGTTTGGATGATATAATTTTATAATCAACTATGATACCATTTTGGAGAAAAACATAACCCCATCCCTCCCCTCCCCTAAGAGTGCCCTTAAATGAATTTCCCCTGAGGAATGTTTTACATAAAAGTAGTACATCTTTGTTGTGTAGTTTATATAAGAAGTTTCAAGAAAATCACGAGAAAGTGAAAAAATCATTTAATAAAGTGGTAAAGTAAACGCAGTTCCGGTCGTCCGATTTTTTTCAAACTCGGCATTGCATCAACATATATAATTCCAATTAACATTATTTAGATGACAGAATTGTCTAACAAACTGAAATAGCATTTTAGAGGAAGCCGTAATCCCATCCCTCCCCCAAAAGTGCCGTTAAATGAATTTTCCCGGAGAAATGTTTCAAATAAAAGTTGTAGCTCTTTGTATGTGTACTTGATACAACAAGTTTCAAGAAAATCATAGGAGCCATTTTTTAGAAAATCGCAAAAAAGTAAAAAAAAAAAAACCCAGTACAATGGTACTTCCGGTTGAGAAATTTTGACAGACAACGTATTGCCAGATCCCCATGGTGATACCTAAACGGAATATCAAGTTTCAACTTTCTATGGTTTTTCGATTTTGCGCTGTGCTGTTCGCATATAAAACACGCAAACAGACAATTTGCTAAAAACCACTTTTTTGGACTCAAGGGACCTCAGAAAGGATATTTCCGGTGAAAACTCGATATTGAAAATTAGATACGATTACAATGCAGCTGTGGGTGGGTGCCCTGTGTATACAGCACCGTTTTAGTACCTGGTTGCAAGTTAGGGAACTTTTTGTAAAAATTTTATTACAATTTGCGGAAAGAGAAAATTTGTAGCATGCAGAAATAGTGAGATCAAATAAGTGAAAAACCTATGATTGTTCAATAATTTTTTCCCCATATTATTAGACCCAATTACAGCAGTCAGTGTCCATCTAAATTCTTGTGGTCTCAATTGTCTATTATTTTCATTACAGTCTACCTACACCACCCTGTTGCCTTCTCTAAACCTTTATCTAATATTCTCGTCCCTAATCTTCATCATTTATCCTTGTACTGTCATAAAAAGTTAATCCAGCTTTAATTTTTTTTAAAATGTGTTCCTTAATTACAGTTTATTCTCTTATGTTTATAAAGTACATAATTAGTAAATTAGCGTTTGTATTTTTCTTATTTTTAAGATTTAAATACAATAAATATTCCTAGTTTTAACTATTCAAACTAAATCATAACATTTGGAAGTGGTGCCTCCTGTAGCCAACCTATGGAAGTTTGCCGACCAATAATTCTACTCTAAAGTAAAATAAATACTGCCAAAATAAATAATGTTAAATACGGAACTATTTCTTTTAATACCTAACTCTAGATTTGTTTATTGTTATTAAGACAATATAAATGTAATCGAAAACAATTGTAATATAAATATCATTTTGTTTACGAAAAGGGGATATTTAAACATAGTCAGTGTTCTTAAAGAACAGCCTTTGTTACTGGCTAGAAACTCAGTAGTGTTTTAAAGAACATTTAATTAATGTAGGTTTTTTTTTTGTTTTTTTTTTCTTGCATTCTCCCAATATATTTTAATCTCTTACGCGAAGTTTCTGTAATCTAGAAATTAACTTTATTTTGTTTCATTAACATATAATAGTAAGGGAAAATTAATTTCATAAGCTTCTTGAAATCATTCTGTCATTTATATATTTATTCGTTTTCTCCAAACAATTATCTAAAGTATTTTTTTACCAGCTTAATTAAAAAAATAGTACTCTTGATTTATTCATTTCTACTTCCTGTATACTCCTAGTAAGAGGAAGTAATGCGATCGTGCCGTTTTAAAGAAATTAAGTTCTCAACAGAAATACATGTTTTGGAGTTATGTTTTGAATAAGAAAAAACAAAAAATTATAGTGTGACAAAACACAGTTTACAAAATTGTAATTGATAAATTTTATAGTTAGTATATTCAAATTTAATGAAATTAGTCGATATTTTTATGGAGGAAATCGGAAAAAGTATTCAGTAAAAACGCCCTTCCGGTTTACTAAATAATTTTCTTGAAACTCGGAAGTTATTTTTAATTAATTTTGTTTTAGAAGTTAGAATTGTATAATTAACTATGATAGCACCACTTTAGAGGAAAACATAATCCCTCCCACCACCAAAAGGTCCCTTAAATGACTTTACCAGGAAATAGAGCCGTTTTAGAGAAAATAGTAGAAAACTCAAAAAAATACTTTACAGTAAAAACGCACTTCCGTTCGTTCATCCGGTCATTCTTCAGACTCGAAATTTCAAAAACATATTCAATTCTAATTAACATTGAGTTGAGATGACAGAATTGAGTACCAATCTAAAATAGCACTTTAGAGGAAAACCTAACCCCACCCGTTCTTCAAAAGTAAAGTACGTTTAAATAAATTTTCCCGGAGAAACGTTTCAAATAAAAATTGTAGCTCTTTGTATGTATAGTTGATATGTTGAGTCTAAAGAAAATCGTTGGAGATATTTTTGTGAAAATCACAAAAAACTGAAAAAGAAAAAAATACATTCAATAAAGTGGCATTTGCGGTTGAACGATTTTTACAAAAAGCTTATTCTCAGGTCACCTGGTAGGATTTTAACGAAATATTTAGTTTGAATATTCTGCGATTTTACGTTTTTGAGAAATACTGTCCCCCCTCACCCCACATACAAACAAACATATTCAGGGAATTGCAAAAAAAAAAACGACTTTAAGTATAAGAGAAAGTAAAAATGTTTTTAATGAATGATCTGTAAGTGAATATCTCAAAAACGAAAAGTCGCAGGAGCTCAAACTTGGTATTCATTACCATAAACTTGGTACGCATAACGACTGCATCATACTCGAAGATTTCAGGCAAAATCCATTAAACATCACGGAATTTTCGTTGTTGTTTTGTCTAAAATGGCTCCAATGATTTTTTTTTAAACTCCGTATTCTATCTACACACATGAATACCTATCAATTTTATTTAAAATATTTTTTCGGTTCTGGGGGAATAGTAGCGTCATCCTTCCCTTTAAAGTAAAAGAAAAAACATTTTCTCCACAAACAACTTATTTCCGGCAGTTGTGCGGAATTTGTAGCGTTAATTTCAAATTTTATATGTAGTTGGTTCGGTGTTTATAGAGCGCTCTACTGGGCCATAATATAACCATCACTTCTCTTCCTGCCAATTGCTATATATCCCCCACCATTATTATATTTATGTTAAGGCAAATATCTAATATTTGAGTTTAAAGAATATTTAACATTTTATAAAAACTACTTACTGTATTAACAGGAATAATTGAAATTCATGTGAGTGTTTCACATCAGATTTTTACAAAAGAACTAAAATATTGGTACATAATCGGTCCAGGTTGGTACTCCAATCGCCACTGATGTTAAAGTATATTTTAAAGCATCTGGAGTTACAATTCGATGTATGAGGGTCACTTAGGTGCAATATCTAAATGGGGTTATTGTACGTTTAGATCTGATATTTATTACAAGAAATTTCTGTCGGACAGTAAGTGTCGCTAATGTAAACGGTACGAAATTTGTATCTGATATATGTAGTTCAAGTGTTAGTAACATGTGTCCTACATCTATATATACGTAGGTGTAAACACTATTACAATACAAGTACAAACTCACCTGATAAAAATTGCTGTAGTTGACCGACCGTCTACTTTTTATTATAGCTACATAAGTGCCGGTGCACCTGTATATTTTAAACAATAAACAATTTATATAATTAACCATTTTATCAATCAACTGAACACCTACTTACCCGATGCTCTAAAACCATAAAGTTACAGTAAGTCTTTCGCGCACACTAAATAGCTGTTCTGAATTTCGTATCTTGCTTGCAAACAATAGGCCCAATTTTATTAGTTTTCTTTTCGAAATGAGATGGTTTCATTCTTACAAAATTTGTAAATTGTGTTGGATCCTCCAACGTGAAGTTCAGACATTAAACTGATTGTATGCGCCTTGTTTTTCACGTCTCAAAATCCAATCACACAGAACGCTCTTTCTTCTTTTTTTTTTCTAATAACCCCAGAATAATTAAGCTAGCTACAATTTTTCTTTTTGATGACTCCATCGTCAAATGACTGATTGACAGTAAATGACAGTAATCTGAATTTTTGCAATGAATGAAATGTATAGGCTACAAGTAGCAGATGTAAACTGTTAAGACATTTGTTGCATGACGGTGTCGTACATAGTATATCCATGCTACAAGTATCACATAATTTCTATCACAATGTAAACACTGAACACAATTTACTGTCCGACATTTGACATAAGTGTCTGGATAGAAGTGTCAGATGTAAACGTACCCTTTAGAGGTGGACTGCCAAGTTCAGGTGTAATGTGGTTATGGGTTCTATGGGTTCGTTTTGTGTTTGTGGCCTTTATTTAATATAGTAAAGTGTGTTTTTATCTGCCCCCTCCAAGACATCTGATTGGTAGTTGGACTAAAAGCTTGCCTAAAAATGTAGGAATTACTTTTCTACTATGCGGTTCACCCAATGCTTCTGTCCTCAATCTCGGCCTAAATAATTTTCCAGTGCCATAAATGCGTTAAAGTAATCTCTAATAAAAATACAAATAAGGATTGATATTTAATCAGGTCATTATCTTAAATTTAATAGACCAAATCTCTTATCGCTATGAAAAATTTAATTTTTTCCTCGTGGTTATCTTAATCGCTGATTCATGTTCTCTCAACCTTCTGTTGACTCACATGGACAGGTTCATTTCATATATGTCCTGTCAATACTACTAAAAATCTCATTCGGCCCTGGCCGCGCGATTTTTGCTCGACTTAATCGATGGGGTATAGTAATTAAAAAAATTGTTGGCTAGAACTCCTCTATTGTGACACTGTTTTCTTGTCGCAAGATTCTTTCTCCGGTATTTGTAAAATTCAAATAACTATATATGAATTTGATACTTTGTATACATCTAGATGGGGTAGAAGTTGTAGTAAAACTTGGTGTGAAACTCAATCGAGATTCTTTTGTTTCAATCTTGGAATTGTTATTCAATCTTTAGTTGTTTACAGAAATATAGTGGTGACATATATTAAGGGAAGAGATTAGCTCAATGGTGGGCTAGCAACGCGGAGGTTGTAGGTTCGGGTCCAGTAGTGTTGCCCTTATTTTTTCTCTTCCTAGAAGCCGCTACAGCTCAAAGCCCATAAGCAATGTTATCTGCAACAAGAGAACCCTGTGAAGGCAATATGCTGTGAAGGCTCCCAAGGCACAAATAGATCGCACTATCCGCTTTTAAAAAGAAGGGTCTGATTGTAATTTTTTTTTCCTAATTTAAGGCGCGTCAACATCTATGGTCATCGGTGCCTGGAATCTTCTCAGTCCACTGCCCGCCAGCGTTCTCTCGTTACAGACAACACTGTCCATCACCCGGACAGTGAACTGTAGAGTTGGACTCGAACCCGGTAGACTCGTAGAGTTAGACAGCTGGACTCGAACCCGGTAGACTCGTAGAGTTAGACAGCTGGACTCGAACCCGGTAGACTCGTAGAGTTAGACAGTTGGATACGAACCCGGTTTTCCTGTGTAATGCTATTGTCCAGAAAACAGTGTCTAGATCTAATCCCAATAATACTTGAAATCTAACGTCACAGATTCCTCAGAATCTTCCAAAATGTTTCAAATAAAAGTGAAAAAAAAAGTAGATATCTAGAATACAGTTTAGTATTCTAAGTTTGAAGAAAGTCGTTGGATATTTTCGAGAAAATTTCAGAAAAATCAGAAATTTAATGTAAAAGACGCACTTCCGGTTAATCAATTTTCATTAAATTTGGTCTTCTAATAATGTTTTAAATATATAAGGATATAACAAAAGTCTTTTTGTTTTCCACCGTACAATTCAAAAATGGTTTGTTTACTTTCACGTACTAAGCTTACTCATCAGAATATAGACGGTCATTTTCTACAACTTGAATGCATCAGTAAACTATCAGTTCGACATCCTTCCGATACTTAGAGTTGCCTTTGCAGGAAAAAAGTCTAAACATCCCGTTTTCACAGCCTCCGTATTTCTTACCATGGCGCCATGTAAAAAGTGGTCCTTGTAGCGGAAGAGATGGAAATCAGAGGGTGCCAAATCTGGCTGTAAACTGCGTGAGGGAGGGGCGCAAAATTCACATCTTCGATATTTGAGCTCGGTTGACGTGACGTTTGCGGCATTGCCTTGTCTTGTTCAAGGAGGGATTTCAATTAACTCAAGAGCGGTATTTTGCAGCCAAAATGGAGTGTACGCATTCTAGCTGAGTAGAGTAGAGTTCGGATGTAATTGCACGACCGTCAGAAACTAGCTCAAAATGAATGACCCCTTCGTAGATCCACAACGCGCACATCATCACTTTTTTTCCTTAAGTTATCCCTTCTTTAAAAAAAAAAAGTAAGTTACGTCTGGTTGTTCTGATCTAATCCAATTTTTTTTTTCTGCTCTTTATCGAAATAAACCTACTTTTCATCGCATGTAATAATTAGTTTGATGAAACGAATCATTCGGGTTTTAAAGAAGGATTTTACACACTTTACCTCGACGTGCGGCTTGGCTTGTTGGGGTGTAAATTGATTTTCGGCAGCTTCTGAGAACCATGACGGCTGCTCACAGGTGATAGTTTATAGTTGAATAGAACATGCCTAATACACCTGAATGTTTTCTGGTGCTTGTGCAAGGATCCACCTCTAAAGCTCTGGCCAGAATTGCTGTACCATTGTAGAGAGTATATGTTCTGGATGAAGCCTAATTTTTAGGCTCATATCAGCCCTCAACTAAATTTTTTTGAACCAGAGATCTGTGCAGCCCTTGATTTGTAAAGAGCTTTCCTTGTCTACTTCATTAATTTTTGGCAGCATTTTTTTTAAATTGTGACGCAAAATGGCCAGAATTTCTAGATTCAACAAGGTCATTTCTTAAATCGTTTACAAATCGCATAGATCTTTCCACAAGTTGATACAAGCACAAACTGAAAATATAAGGGGTACCTAATAAGCAACTTTTGGTTAACCAGGGTTTTCTAAGGCAACTTTTAGTAACATTGTGTTGAGGATTAAGAACAAAAAAAGAAGAGACTTTTGTTAAATCCCAGTACCTTAATAGTCAGCAAATAGAAAATGTTTAGGAGAGCCACCAATGGATGATAGATAATTCATCTCATGCCTTTATTACAGTCATTTATTTACAAGTAAATTCTAATTGTAAACTTCAAATAAATAAATAAATTAAAGATTATATACACTTAAAAAATTGTATAAATATTTCACAATATATGTTTACTTTTCCTAATTTAGAGCCATAAAAGTGCACGTGGTAATACAATAAATAATATAAAAATATATTTTCTATTTTCATAATGTACGGTATAAAACTAGTAGTTTTGTGTAAATCTCTAGCTAAACAAAATTTTTTAATAGTTTGGCAAAAATTTAGGGTTTATAATAGTGTTTTAATATTTTTTTTGTTTTTACTTTTCTATAATGGTACCGGTAGAAACATATTAGAATAGAACTCATAAAGCCGAATAAAATGGTGCAGTATATATCTCACTCAATTATGTATTATTGTTATTTATTACCTTCTTTTTTTTATGATTATTTTTATTAATAGAGAGTTTTTATTAGTTGACGGAGAAGGAGTGTATAACAGTAGCTAGCGTTTGGCATCGCTGTCAGCATTTAGTGATGCTGCGGCGGTATTAGTAGTGTTTGTTGGTATTATTAGTATAGTCAGAGGAGAGTCAGCGCTTGTGTGTTAGTAGTGATGTGTGGGCCAACATCAGTAATGTCTTTACGTACCGCTGTTACAGGTCAGAGTGATATTAAGAAACTGCGCAGAGAGAATGATCACCTCAGGAGAGAGATCTGGGCGCTCAGAGAAGAATGTGATCGCCTACAGCAACTATTGAAACAAAGGGTATGTCTAAATTTGTTTTTTTTTTTTTTTGTTCTTCTTTTATTATAAACTTGTTTTATGAATCATTCGTGTGTTTACAAATTTATGACATGTTTACTTATAATAGTTTACTTTTATAATTGTTATCCGATATCTTTTTCGTTTAATAGTTTTAATCAAACAATTAACTTAAAAATTAACTTCCAAGATATTTTATTGAAATTTATTTGTTAATTGGACTGATCTTCTGGCATTTCCTTATTTTTACATTGTTTAAAGCAAATTTAACAATCTCCACCAAAAATTGGCCAATTTTTGAAATAACTTTTTCTTTGTGAATTAAATTTGCTATTTATTTTCTTAAAATTATCTATTTTACATTAAAAAACATTTTTATTTGAAAATTGAATTGATATTTATTTAAGCTCTAATTCTTTAATTTCTTTTTCTGTTTGTTGTAAGATGAACAACTGTATGTTTGATAGATTTTCTAAAGTTATTTTTTATGGAAATCCTTGTTTTTTAAGTTCCTGTGAGCACATAAAGACTCATTAAAAGAAATGATTTACTGGGGTTAAATGTGTGTATGTTTTTTTTTTTTTTTTATCTATTTGAAGAGATAAAGAGAAAGCCAAAAAAATTGGAATTTGGTATTTAGAACAAAGGTTTCAATAAAATTTCCATGTATATTATCTTTGTTTAAAATGATTTTGTAAGAAATTCGATTTAAGAGTTTGTTTTTTTTTGTGAAAGTTTTGGTGATGATGTAAAGATTTCACCGAGCTGGTCGTTTTTGATAATCTTTTCATACCGTCATGCTACATGCTATTGAGTATTGCTATATTTACCGATATTTATCCAAGTTAATATCACCAAGTTGATTTATCACTTGGCATTTTTTGAGAATTGGAGAAATTTCTGTGAGTTTCTCCAATAAGACAAGCTAAGGGTCAAAAAATTTGCGAGAGTTGACTTTATTGTGAGGAGAAGCAGAATGCTATTGTCATGGTGCTGGTTTTGTCTCAGATTAAAATCACCCAAATAGAATCCGAATCCCAGGTACTTCTTGTTAAAGAAGAAAGTTGACTTCCTTTGGGGGGCCTCATTGTTCTTTTACCTTGACAGTATTTTTATCTGATTCTCAAAGTTCTTAGTCGATAGATTATCATATCGTATACATCAGTGTTTTACTTATATCAGTGCTTATACTTATATACAACTTGAGCAGTACGTTTCCCGGTAACCCCACAGAAAGAAGATGGACTAGTGACTTCTTAATAGATCTTAGCTACGTATAATCCGAACCAAACAAACAATACCATAAAAATTGATAGCTCAAATTGTAAACAATTTATACAGTCTTCTGGGGTAGTTGATGTGTAAAACTATTTGGGTTTCGTGTACCCTTAAGGAAAATCTAACTTATATATTTTAAACTGAGCGAAGCCGCTGCTGTAGCTGCCATTAATCTGGTCGCAGTGAATTCGGCTTTTTAGCCACTTGCTCTTCACGACTAATATAAATCAAATTATATAGTTTTCTTCTGCTTGTAATTGGTGCCGTATAAATTTACGTAATACTTAATACAAAAAAATAAAAAATTTAAAATCTAAACACATGTTGAATAAATAAAATTAAATAAAAAAATCTGGTGTAAATTACTCATACGGACTTTCACTTACTGTACTTCACTCAGTTATAATGGACAAATTTGCAAAACTTTTCTTTTAATAGATCTTTAGATGGGAGAATCTAAACTTAACCAACCATCTTTTGAGCAAAGCTTAAACTTAACTCCTCAACCAAAACTCCATTAAATGAACTTGATCGGAAAAAAAGTTTCAAATAAAAGTGATTGGTCCTTATATTTATGGTTCATATAATAAATTTAATAATATCCATACGCACTTGAGGTGAACCGTTTTTTTTTTTAAACTCCTTATTTTGGCAAAATATGTAATTCTAATTAATATTGTTTAGAGATGAAGGGAATCGTAAGATAAAATGAATTATCACATTATGGGAGAACATAATCCCATATCTTCCCCATAAGTTGCCTTAAATTAATTTGCCTAGAGAAATGTTTTAAATAAAAGTTTTAGCTATTAATATGTCTAGTTAATAAGAAAAGTTTAAAAGAAAAAAAAATATACATAGCCATATTCGAGAAAAAACGTAAAAAAAAGTCAAAAATTCATTTCAGAAAATTTCAGCAAAAGGATGTGTTCCATAAATTCTACAATATTCTGTTTTAAATTCCACAGTTGAGGAATTTTGACAGATAACTTACTGGTCGGATCTCAAACAATTTTTTAAAACTCTGGTGACCTCAAAACTTGTATATAAATTTAAAACTCTATATTGAAAATTTGACACGATCGTTTTTACTTCCTCTTATTTGGAAATAAGAAAAAAATTATAAATGAATTACCGAATTTTTAATTGATGCTTTTAAGTGTTGTTATGTTCCAGTTCATTTTTGGAATAATTACCTACTACAATTCTTTTCCAGAAGGATAAGTAGTTTTTTTTTGCGAGATATTTTACAAGTTCTTCTTTTATATTAGACTCGGCCACGCTTAGTTGTGGCTCAGTCTGATTTTAATTATTAGGGAAGTAAATAGAAGTATGATAGCTAACATAGATTCAGCAAGAAAACACACCATTCAATTTAATACCCTACTTTGCGTTACTGTGAACTGAAAGGAAAGAAAGAAAAAATGTTTTTAACTGAAAGAATGTTTTTAAGAGCTGAATGCGCTGTTCTACCTCCTTCCATCATCGTAGGCATTACCTGAAGAAGCAAGTGCTAACGCAATATGGCCATTTGAACGGATTTTAGCCAGGATTAAGGAAATTAAGAACGTTTTTCCAGTTCCACCTGGAGCGTCCAAAAAGTAAATCACCGGATTGGTTGGTCACAGTTTGTATGATGGTATCAAATGATATCTTTTGTTCTTGAAGGAGTTTCAGTGTATTTTCTTGGACGAATAAGTCATTTCTGGTGTATGATTGCTCTCTGAGTAGTTCTCTCTCGAATGTTGCATTGATCGATTTATTCGGTTCTGTCACTCTCAATAGTCCGAATTATTGCGTTTCTTGACGTATTCTGTGCAGAATATCTTCGGCAGAGAGCGCGCCACGATCGCAACGCGTCTGCATCTGTCTATTTCTGCCAAACTCACAAAACGCTCGGAATTTTTCGTTTCCATGGGAATTTTGGAATAAAAAGTATATATAAACACTCTTATATAGAAATGTAACGTTGTGTAAAAATTTCAAGTCAATCCATCGACTATTTTTCGAGTTTTGCCGCCACAAACATACGGATGCTGAATTTTTATATATATAGAAAATGGTCTGGAGCCATCTTCATCAATTTGAAATCTTTTTTTTTTTAAAAAAAACTGTTTAATAATCAATCAAATAACAATTTAAAGCAATAAAAATATTTTTAATAGAACTTTTAATGGACAAAATATTAAATTCTTTGTACAATCTCAATTGCTCCATTTTATGTACGATTTGTACGGTATAATTACGACATAATATTTTTTTCTAATTGGAATCCTAAATTTAAAGTTTTGATTACCAGTGTTTGATTTCATCTGTCCCACATTGATTGATTATTATTTTGTTGTTTGGCAGATTTTTTTTTTTTTTTTTTTTTATTAAGAAGAGTCTATATTTAGACTGAGATGGTCAGATTTTAAAAACCATGTGTTTGGCTATTTCCTTTCAATTCAATCTCAGAATTAATACTGTTATAAATTAAAATAGAAGGTTTCTTGCGTTTCTTCCTCTTAAGTGAATTAATTTTTTGAAATATTTATAAAAGCCTAGTCTTACTTTATTTTAATATACAAATCTGCTAGGAAATATTCTCAATGCATTTTCTTACTACATTTCTAATTAATAAATGTTCTTCAAACTTGTAATTTTTATTAAACAATTAGTAGCCATATTGCTGCGTATTAATATAGGAGGTCAGATTACAATGATTGAATTTTAGGGCGTACGTATTATCTGAACATGAATCCGATATGTAGGTGTCTCAAGCGGAACGTGTAACGGCAGCTTTTGCTTTTTGTTGTCTAATGCCCAGATTTCTGGTTTACTTTAATTTTGTTCAGTACTCGATTTTCTACTAACTTGGAATTCTAGCATTTATTGGAGCAAGTTACAAGTTGCAGCTCCGCCCCCCCCTCCGAACCTTCAAAAAGTCATTTTTCTAAAAAACAAAAGTTTTTACTAAAAAGTGATTATAGTTAGAATGCAAAGTTTAGAGAGAAATCGTTGGAGCCTGTTTCCCAAAAAAAAAAAAAAAAAAAAATTGAGAAAACCAAAAAGAAAATGAACTCCCGTTTCCAACAATGGTATCTACCCTGAACATCATGTTTGAGCGACCTGTGTTTGAACACTATATAATGAATAGAACACACAAACTACTAGGAGTTTACAGTAAAATAGAAGTTTGGTAGCGAGAGAAATATGAAAGAGACAGTCTGCCTGAGTAATAAGAACGTAGTAGATTGGTTGCTGACTGGTTGTAAACTAGTCGTAAACTGACCTCATCTGTATTGCTATCGCTCTGTTTATATGAATCGAACTATCCCTTCTCCTAGTCTGACCTAGGTGGGGAGTAACTAACATTTGATTCATTTAATGTATGCTTCTCCGTTCTTCGCCCTTACGCGATGTTCAAGTGGCTAGCGCACTCGCCTTTTGTGCGAGAATTCAGGGTTTGATTCCCGTGAGGGCAAAGACGGTGTTGACCCAGCATCATGATAAAAAGCACAGTTAGTAGCGCCCTAGGTAGCGAAGGCCCGAACTAAACGGCTTGGGAACTGCGGCGTACTTACCACACGCCTCCCTATTCAAATCGCCTTCTGGCAAGCCTTGGCCCTTCATGGGCTGCTGCGGCTAGAGTTGTTTTTTTCTCCGTTCTTCGGATCCTATGTATTTTTATATGAGATCTATGTATCCCATTACAAAGGGGCTGCCATTTTCTGCATTCATATAAACTATTAACCTCCAGCTCCCTCAGCAGCCACCAATTTCTTTAGATCTATTTGCAGTGGTTGGCTGGAAAAATAATTTGGGTAATTTTTGTTTTCTACCAAGGAAACAATAGGCAAATATAAACTGTTTTATTGTAAATTTGTTAGCACAATAAATGGTTAAAATACAATTTTCCCAGATTGTGGTAATTTGCATTTAAAATATATTAATTTAATGGCTAAAACCGATAGATTGGTTTGCACAGTTATGGGATTGCTATCAATGATGTCACTTTAAATCTCTTATTATGTTAAAGAGAAAATTCACCATTAGGCAAAGTTATTATACAAAATCAGATATACTCTCCAAAATAACTCTCACACTTCTTTGAAATATTTATTTAATTAGTATAGTATAGTATACAGTATTGTACCTTTTAGTAATAAACATCATTATTGAAATTCTGAAGAAAAAAGACATAAAGATTTTAGTAGCGTCCTTCTTTCTCTCTTACTATAATTCCCATAGTTCGAACATATTTAGTTTTACTAAATGCTTTGTTACCCTTATTATTTCTAGTTGAATGTATTGTGTATTAAGTTACTGAATTTGGTCACTAAGTTTGAAGAAATTGTTGGATTTTCTTCGAAAATATCACTAGAAATTAAAAATTAAATAAAAATTTGTAAAATCGCATACACGCTTGATAAAATTCGACTGAAACTTTTATGGTAAAAAGGTATATCAATTTCCTCCTAATTAGTTTCCTCCATTCTCCTATTGGATTTATTATTAGCTGATCCATACAAGGCTAAATAAACACAAGACAACTTTACCATTGAAATCGAAATGATTCTAGCGGACACAAATTTAGATTTGTTGAAGCGCCAACCATTCTCAATCATTATATTCTTAAAAAAAAATACTGTAGAACATCTGGAAATTACTTATCGCTTGTTTGGCTGTAAAACTGTTCATTGCCTTCAGAATTAGGAACTCTGAGCAGCCATCGCGACTCTACACATGCTTCCCTAAATCCCATTAGTAACAGTTTGTACTGGTGACTCTGGACGGGAAGCTAAGGAAGACGCATGAGTTGGGATCTACTTCAGGGAATTCCGCTGGAAGAGTAGCTAGCAAATTTTAGTGGTAAAGTTAAAGCTATATTTCTGGCCCTTTGTGAATCCGAAACATCTTAACATGCAAGCAATGTCTTCCTGATTGATTCCCAAATAGTAATATTAAGCGCTTTTAAACAATTCAATTACAGAATATACCGATGTACTTCACTGCAGTTCCGCAATACGGAGTGAAGACTGTATTTGTGAATAGGGTGATGGTTGTTCAGACGTAGCAAGCATAAAGTAAGAAGTTGCCATACCTCTTGAATCCCCGATAGTCGAGTGCTCCCAACGTTGCCAATAAGGATATCTGTATATAGCTTTCTTTAGATTGTGTCCTGCACACAATCTATGCAGAACAGAGATTGCCTAAGAGATATAGCCTGTGTCTATGCCATGATGCAAATATGATTGCCGAACATTTAGACGCTTGCCTTGCACTGCACGACGTAAAAAACACGTGAGTTTAGCACTCGATCTATACTTGACCTGAATTTACACAGATATTTCAGGTGAAACTTCAAAGTATTTTTCAGTTGTAATTAAATTTTGTTAAAAAAATATTTGACTGCATCTTTTTGTACTTCATTCAATCTTTTTTAATCGGTTAGATTAGCGATTTCTAAAGAAATACATAAAT
Organism: Triatoma infestans; assembly: GCA_011037195.1. Lineage (NCBI taxonomy): Eukaryota > Metazoa > Arthropoda > Insecta > Hemiptera > Reduviidae > Triatoma > Triatoma infestans. Next base: position 151,046 of record JAAEAF010013672.1, read on the forward strand.
TTGTTCAGAAAGTAAAACAAAATAGTTAATTAAGGATCTGGTGAAGATTTTTCGAATTCCGATTATTTATCGGAAATAACCAACAATTATGGTAGTTTATGTATTTTGAAATATATTATACGACTTTTGTTATGGAAAATTGCTCAAATCAATTGAAATTACTGCAAAAAAAGGATTTTTGCCAGTTAACAGCAATTTGGTCATTATAATTAGCTCTTATTGAAGTGAAGAATCAAATCAAATTTTTCAATCTTAGTACGGTTTAAAAGCCATGCTGTTGGGCCATATTAATATTTTTTCTCAATTATTCATACTTTTATTTTGGTTTAGAATTATAATTTGATCACTTTATTTTGTTATGAAGTTGCTATTTTTACATAAATGTTTGGTTTATAATGTTTTTTTTTAATTTTTAATTAGATAATTCTTCGAAATTAAATATCAACAAGCAGATTCATGAATTTCATAGTTATCGAAAAATTAATGTAAATTGTTGGTGGTGGTGCTATAAAATAAGAAATTATGGAAAATTAAAAATTATCTTCGTATAAGCCGACTTCAATGAATTTAAAGGAAAAAAACTTGAATCTTATTTACGGTTGTAGTTAAATTTGCAATTTTAATATTTTAAATTAATCAAGAAAACTACTAATCTTCATTATTAATGGTTATTTAATTAAAAGGGTCTGTAAATTAAATGAAACACATTAATTTCTTCATCTTTTTATGCGCATATTTTTCTATTAGTGGCGGCAACATTAAGTCTGTAACTAATTTTATGCAGGGAATACTTAAAGATGTCAGTTATAAATCATACAGAGTACACATCTGGCGGCAGTAAAAAAAAATAAAAAAAAAAAATGCATAAATATAGATAACAGAATTAATTTGAACCATTAGAGAATGTTAATTTAAATTTATCGATTTCTTAAATGTAATATTTTGAATAATTTTAAAACGAATAGAAAAAATTATGAAATTGAATTTGGTTATCATTTATTATTTATAGAAGCGGGTTTATATATATAAATAATGTTTGTTTATTTAAATGAAGTAATTCGTTTATGATTTTAGCCGTATTTTAGCATGCTTTTTTAAAATCATAGATGTTTTAGACATCATTGCGGATCCAACTGCATATTTAAACAGTTACTTTATATTATTAGTTAAAGTTGCTGCGAGAATTCAGAGTTCGATTCGCGTAAGGGCAAAGTCGGTTTGACCCAGCATCGTCAGACAAAATAGAAAACTAGTTGGTACCGCACCTAGGTAACAAAGGTCAGAACTGAACGGCGATGGAACTGCGGCGTGCTTACCACTGTCTTTTTTAAGTTGCTTAATCTTAATCGCTAATCTATTTAATTTTGTAGAAAATTCAAAAAATGTTTTTTTTGGGGGGGAAAATTATCGCCTTTAAACAGAACAATAATCGGTACTCCTAAGGGCCAATAAATTTATCTGTGACAAGGCACTTCTGTCTGGTTCTGAATGGACTAATGCCCTTAAATTGAATATTAATTATGCTCCACTCTTTGATGCAAAATTAGAACAATGTATTTATTTTCCTAAAGATATTTCAATAATAATAATAATATTTTGAAATTGTAACCGTTGTTAATAATACTTCAATAATAACAAACCATTCACGGCAAGTAGTTTCTTTACTCATTCTAATCCCAGGCCTCTACAAAGTGTTATCATTTCGCTAATAAAAGACAGTTGTAATTAAATCAATTTGCTTGCAATTTAAATTGAATTTACTGGTTCAACTCAAAAGAAGTGAAAATTCTCATTTACACTATTTAAATAATTTTATTAATTAATTAATAGCATAAATTAATTAAAGAGTACGATAATAGTTATTGGCTTTACGTTATTTCAATTAAGTTAAAATATTATAATACTAATAAAAGACTACTATTTTAATATGGTTTCGGTTTGCTGTAGGAATTTAAAAAATTACGCATGGAATTGAAGAATGATATGGAATAAAGTAGGTCTAAGACAGTGTCAGAAATTAAAGAATATATATATAAGGAGAATAATAGAGTTAAAACTATAGAATCGAAAATCACTTATTTCGAAAGAGAAATAAGAAGAAAGAATATCGCTATTTTTTGGGATGCCTGAAGAATCCACAGGGTATTGGGAACTGGAAAAACAAGTATATAATACTTTGTGTGAAAAACTGGACCTACAGATTTGATGTAAAAGAAATTTGATTTTATAAGGCGTCTAGGTAGAAAGGTAGAGAATAAAATTCGGCCTGTTCTGTTGGGATTGAATAGTTTTCGAAGGAAGCTTTTAATATTACAATGTTCAGATAAGCTTAAAGAAAGTAATATGCTTATTGTGCAAGATTTTTCGAAAGAGGTGATTGAAATTAGAAGAAATTTGCAGCCACAACTTATACAAGCTCGGCGAGTTGGTAAGTTTGCAGTGCTGAAATATGATAAGCTTATTGTACACGAAGTTCAACTCCCCCAACAGGAACAAAAAACGGCTGGCTAATTTCATTTTCACCTCCGGATCAAGGTCACGCGAGTTGTGGAAATAAGAGTGTTTCAACAAAGAAAAATAAAACTGTTGATCATACAAATGTAAAAACGAATTTAGAGCAGTTTAGGTTCCAGGCGCGCTCTAAGTCTTCTGACGGGTCTGAACTAGCGAGAGAATCAACATCGAGAGGTGAAATGAAAATATAGCAGTCATACAAAAATTCCCTCTCTATTTTTGGCTTACAACATCGGCATTCTAAAAGCAAACAGAATGATTTTTGAATGTGTTGAATAGAAAGCATTATTTAAAAACTTCAACATTTCAGCTTCAGGTGGAAGTGTTATCGGTGTTAGTCAAGGTAAAAAAGAAAACATTAAATTATGTAAAATTAAGGTAGATATAGTTATTAAAATTAAGTGTTGTCGTGACTCAATTTATTTTTGCCTGCCCACCTTAATTGTAATCAGTGGGGCAAAGGCTTTAATGATTTAAGTAATTTTGTAGAAAATAGCAATAAGAAATGTAATTGTAATGGGAGATTTTAATTGCAGAATTAGTAATCTGCAAAAAAAAATTCAACAAAAAAATTGCCTGTCTCATGAATCAATACAAATTCTAAAGATTAATGCTGAGAGTAAAAGTTTCTAGATCTCTTCAATTATTTTAATTTAACAGTTTAATATGGGAGAACGAAAGGAAGTTGTATTTGGAGAATTTACATAATATGGCATTATTGGTGTTCCGTTTTGAAAGTAATGTAATAATAAAAAGTGTTTTATAGGAAACGGCAATAATAACAATTAAAATAATAATAATAATAATAAATATAAATATAATAATAAGGGGCGCTAATGGCCTGCGATGTCGATGCGCCAAAAAAAAAAAAAAAAAAAAAAAAAAAAAAAAAAAAAAAAAAAAAAAAAAAATAATAAGGGTGAGAGAGAGAGAAAAAAAAATTTATTTAGATATTTATATTATTTCTTGAAGATTTTCATTTTTATTTAAATAGAATCCTCAATAGTTCTTTGTTTTGTTTCTAAAATCTTTAGAAACTTTAAATATTAAATATACAATTAGACTCCTCAGACGGCTTAGGCCATTAATTATGTCTTTACATATTTAGAATACATTCAATGTAGCTATATTAATTAATTAATTAGTAATAATAAATAACAATAATTGATACAATTAATGTAAAAATATGTAAATATATTCAATAAAGACTTAACTATCTATCTAATTAACAAACCCATTACTCGGAGATAAAGTACAGCATCATCAAAATTGAAAAGTAACTCAGAACCGCATTTTATGTTAGCCCCTTTGATCCATGCGGTCAGTGGACAAAGTTAGGCGTTTGGTTCAATAGGGCATAAATTGATTCCGTTTGGTACGTACACTTGAGGGCAGTAAAGTAATTCTCTGGTAAATTAATTTCACTCGATTATTATCGAAAATATCTACTAATTATTTATTATTTATGTGTACTGTAAAATAGTTAAGTTTGTGATTTTTTTCTTACTACTGTAAGAAGAACAAAATTGCGATCTGTCAAATGTTTGAAATTGAGATTTCACCAGTTTGAGATCCCTGAGATTTAAAAAACGAATTTCTTGTGGACATGTGTGTATGTGTGTAGACTCAATAATATTTATAAATCAACTAATCGTAGTATGCCGCCGCTTAACTTTAATACTTTGTTTTCTATTGCATCCCATCTGACTGGAAGTTTCTGTCAAAATCCTTCAACCGGAAATGATACTGATTATTTTTTTTGTCATGTCTTTTTTTTAAAAAAAGAAAAGAAAAGTGACCCAAATATTTTTTTTTCTTTAACTTTCATCTACTCACCTCATCACCGTGCTTATCATTTTTATTTGAAACATTTTTTTCAGGAATTGAAAATTCTGGAGTATTCTGGTGTTGCTGCAACGTTAAATTTACCTATAAAGTGGCACTTGAGTACAATGCATGGTTCTATATTATATACTGTAGTGGCACTTTATATATATATATTAAATATAAGTATATTTATTAAAAAAATTAAAAAAACCTATGGCGCAACAGCCCATGGACACCAAGGCTTACTAGACGGCGATTTGTATTGGGGGGGGGAAGCATGCCGCAGTTCCCTTGCCGTTTAGTTCGGGCCTAGTGCGCTACTAACTGTAGCTTCCCATTTTTACTTTCTCTTACTCCTAGTAAGAGGAGTATTGTAATCGTGTCAATTTTCGATACAGAGTTTTCACCGGAAATATCCGTTTTGAGGTCGCCTGAATCCGAAAAAGTGATTTTTAGCAAATGGTCTGTGGTGTGTGTGTGTGTGTGTGTGTGTGTCCGTGTGTGTGTATATATGTATGTGAACAGCATAGCGCGAAAACGAAAAACCGTAGAAAGTTGAAACTTGATATTCCGTTTAGGTATCACCATGGGATCTGACACTACGTTATCTGTAGAAATTCCACAACCGGAAGTACCACTTTACTAGTTGAATTTTTTACTTTTTTGCGATTTTCTCAAAAATGACTCCGACGATTTTCTTTAAACTTGAAACATAAACCACACATACAAAGAGCTACAACTTTTATTTGAAACATTTCACCGGGAAAATGCATTAAAGGGTACTTTTGGGGGAGGAATGGGGTTAGGTTTCCATCTAAAGTGCTATTTCAGTTTATTAGACAATTCTGTTCTAGTCAATTCTGCTATTTCAGTTCATTAACCGATTCTATCATCTAAATAATGTTAATTAGAATTAATTATGTTGTTGAAATTCCGAGTTTGAAAATAATCACATAACCGGAAGTTTGTTTACTTTACTACTTTACAAAATAATTTTTTCACTTATTCGCAATATTCTCAAAAATGGCTCCGACGATTTTTTTGAAACTTCGTATATAAACTAAACATGCAAAGATCTACAAGTTTTATTTAAAACATTTCTCTGGGAAAATTCATTTCGGGCACTTTTATGGGATTGGTGGGTGGGTTAGGTTTTTCTTCTAGAGTGTGCTATTAGTTGATTATCACAACATATAAGTTAATTAGAAATAAATAGATGGCTGAAATTCTGTGTTTCAAGAAAATTAGTAAACCAGAAGTGCGCTTTTACTGGACAATTTTTTCAGTAATCGACGAATTTCATTAAATTTGGTACACAAACTATCAAATTTATCAATTATAATTTTGAGAAATGGAAGTAAGAGAAAGTTGTGTGAGTGTTTCACACCAGATTTTTTTTTTTTCACGATACTGGATCAACACCGACTTTTGCACTCACGGGAATCGAACTCTGAATACTCGCACCAAAGGTGAGTGCGCTAGCCACTAGACCAACGCGTGAGGTCTATAAGTATAATTTAATTCGAAAATATTTTAAAAAATCATTTCTCTAGAAATGCAAATTTACAAAAAATATTTCTGAATTGTTTGGAATTCTTTTTCGAAAAATGGCTCCAACAATTTTCATTAAACTTGGAATGGTGACGGCACAGATATAAATATATTAGTATTATTTAAAATATTTATTCCGAAAACGGTAACTTTCCATGAGTTCTAGGGAATCTTAGTCGACGTTAGCTTTTAAATGTCACCGGGCTTATTTTCTATTAACTGCATTAAGAGAAAATTCGTGTGATTGTTTCACATCAGACTTTTCTTTAATTGAAATCACATTATTAATAATCATTTAATTTTATTGCGTAATAATGAAACCATATTATTATTATGCCGGGTGCCTGATGGCGTGGCACCTAAGCCTATGTGGCTTTTATCCCCTCCGATGCACCCCTTATCATCACCTTAGTTAATCTCCCCCGGTAGCTTACCTGTTAGTCTACAATATCCCAAGATATCCTTAAACTCCAACTCGCCCAGGCAATCCTGCGAGAGTGGTGTCCTCCCAAATACGCGAAACCTCCTAGCGAGTGGTGTCCTCCCAGCGAAACGGGTACACTGACATAAATAGTGATACACCGTTTCCCTGACTCCGTCGTCGCAATTCTCACAAATGGGACTAGACGTCCTCTCTATGTTAAACAAGTGACTAGACACCCAAGTGTGTCCAGTCACTACCCCCACCAAGGTCCTCAGACCTGTCCTACTGAGGGACAGGAGATATTCCGAAATTCCCTGCTTACTTACTTTTATAAATCTTTTAGCTTGGAGGCACCCCTGCGTGTCCCGCCATCATTTCCCCATCAAGACTCTCATCTCCCAAAATCTAATCTGTTTGTCGCGAAACTTCTTCGTAACGGTAAGGGCTGGTTCAGGACCACAAAATGGTAGTGATGATCCCTCCCTAGCCAACTGATCCGCCCTCTCATTGCCCTCTATTCCCGCATGTCCGGGTATCCAATAGAGACGCACCTTACCCCTCCGAGCCAAAGCATTAAGCCTTCTCCTACATTCTCCCACTAGTTTCGATCTCCACCATGGCTTACTCAACGCCCTCAGGCGGCCTGACTATCAGAGAAAATCCGCACCTCTTTGATCTCTCCCTGCCGCTCCCCCACAAGGCGACACCATCAATAATGCCCACCACCTCGGACTGGAAGATAGTGGCCAAACCACCCAAGGCCACCGAACTTCCTCTATCCAACTCCTGCAACCATGCTCCCGCTCCTGACAGGCCAGTCCCCTCCTGCCTAGAGCCATCTGAATAACAGCGAATAATGCCGTTACCCGGTGAAACCATAACTATTTGCTTTCTTTTTTTCTCTAAGAAAGCTTTCTTTCTTTTACATCTAAGAAATTATTTAAAGTGCGATAAAAGTAAGGTTTAAAACTCCAAGTTTCCAAACCCGTAAATGGTTACATATTTAATGGAAACGTTGTCATGATCATACTTTATATTTGTACAATAATTTTTCCTTAAAAGCAATTTTTTTTTAACAGAATCTAATATCACTCAGTTTCTATTAAAACACACAATTTATAAATGACTTTTACATTCTCAAATCGACGATGTTAGTTGAAGATGAGTATTACTTCTCAAATGCTAGTTTTTAATTTTTGGAAATATAAGACTTGAAGCACAATAAGAAAGTGCTGAAACAATTACTGATTTCATTTTTACTTTTTTTTATTGGAGCGAAATTGTGAAACATTCAATAGTAACCAAATTTTATTAAGAAATAGTAATATTTTATAAGAATTAATAGTTACTATAAATAAAGAAATCTATTTTCAGCGATTCTATATTTTTTTTTTTTTTAACATGACATAGAAATAGTTCCACTTTGGTTTATAATATAATGGCTCCCTCTGTTATTACATAATTTCTTAAAATAATTGCAAGTATTAATAAATTTTAAGATGGCATGGTTTAGGAGAACAAAAGAGTTGACATTTAGTGTTGGTGCCAAATTATTGCTAGTGACTAAGTGGTGTAGTATTTAACCGTATTTTGTTTTGTTTTTATGGTTGAATTTTGCAAAATGGCCATTCGAGCATTGGATAAAATCTAAAAACAAAAGTAACGAGTAGGTACAACATTGCGAAAAAAAAAAATGAAATAAACGATTATTTGCACTTACGCCTTGAAATAATGGTAAAAATCCAAATCGAAAGGAGCACTAAAAATAGAATTGCAATTACAAATACTGGAACTAACTTTTGCCGATTTCACTTTTCCAAGTTTTAATGCAATCTTTATAGCAATCACCTCAGCGGAGCTAATAAATGCTTACAATAATTTTATATTCGGGGATTTAGTTGTACGCGTCCGAGATTGTTCTCACATGCACCAACTAAACGAACAACGTCAGTCGTCAGCGCAGCCGTTTTATACTGGGACGTACGTCAAATGGAATGGCTAAGTCATGACGTAGGGAAAAAACAATCTAGTTACTTTTATTGCCCTTCTTATATAGTGGTCGTCAACCTAGTCCCTACCGCCCACTAGTGAGCAATTCTAGCTTTTGTAGTTGGGAGTGAGAATTTTCTGTTATTTCCCCATGTATCGAATACATTGTTAACAACTTCGCCAGAGTGATTTTTTAGAATACCTATTTTTTTTTTTCGATTTATTTCTGAATTTTATCATTTACCATTGTAATCTAGTTAACAGATCATACTCATTGAAGTAGAAAATAGTGAATGATTACGAGATTTGGTGCGCATAACGAGCAAGGGACTTATCAACAACGGCTATCACTCAGTTTTTGAACTATGTCTGCAGTGAGAGTACGCACTGCCGATATTTATTTGTGTGAAAGTACGCATCCTGACTTACGAGTTGATAAATTGTGCAATCCTGTCGAAATTAAAGAAATATGCTGTTCTTGGATATTTCAAATAAATAGCATCATAGTAGTAGCTCTAGAAAGCGGTTTGCTTAGTTCTTGACTTCAAATGTTGGTTTTAGAATGCTTGGTAGTTGATTTTAGACGGACTGAAGGTCCTAAAATTGCCGGGCTTGTATACGATTTTTGGTATCATGAAGATTGTTATGTATTCGCCCTTAAACGTAGAAGGCGCTACAAAGGGGGGTGAACTCCTTGAAAATGTGTAGCGCCGATCTAAGGCAATATGAAGCTTGTTTCGTCAACAGAGGACTGCTTAGTTCATTACACATTTATAAAGGATGAGTAATCCAAATACATAGAAAATTATATTTTTAATATATTAATATCTTTCCTTCTGAAAGAATCAGCTAATTCCTGTTAATCATACCCATGCTATGATGCTGCTCACGGAGGCACGGCTATAATTATAAGAAATTCTATATCCCATGCATCACCTCATTCCTTCTCAATCCACAGACTTTCTTCCGTCTGCTATTATCTCCTTAACTTCCAATCCCTTCCAGTATACAATTACTACAGTGTACATTCGTCCAAATCGTAGCTTCCCTCACACAACTTCCTATCCTTTTTTCAGTCCTTGGGTCATAGTTTTATTGCAGGTGGTGACTACAACGCGAAGCATCCTCAACGGGGCTCTAGAAATCTAATCCTCGTGGTTGGGCACTAAATGGTGCTATAACCCAAGCTTACCTTTCCATCCTTTCCCCTTCTGAACCCACTTATTGGCCATCCTCTCCTCAAAAACGACCAGACAACCTCGACTACTTCATTTGTTCCAATAATGTATCCTCCATTTATTCAAAACTTCTCAACCTTCATGCACCTTTCTGTGATCATTCACCCATATTACTTATTTTAGATACTATATCGATCCCCAACTGCTCCTAGAGACAGATTAATAACGGGACCTATTGAACGGAAATTATTTTAGACTTCATTTGACCAGTCACTGGACCTCAACATAGCACTAATGACTCCTGAACATATAGATGAAGCAGTCAACTTATTGACAACAAGCGTACAAAACTGTATCTGGGACGCTACTAAACAAACTAAAATTTTGGAGAAGCTCCAAAATACGCCTGTTTCTTCTTCTTCGATCGCAAGAAATAATACCTAACCATCAATTTGGCTTTCGAGCCCTTCACTCCACCATTCAACAATGCCATCGCGTTGTAGACACCATTGCATCCTCCCTTGAGCAGAAGCAGTATTGCCCGGGTGCCTTTCTTGATGTCGCACAAGCGTTTGATAGAGTTCGGTATTCGGGCTTGCTGTGGAAGCTCAAGGGCATCCTACCGAGTACCTATTTTCTAATCTTAAATTCCTATTTGTTTGGCCGACATTTCTGGATCAACCATGGTTCGGCCATTTCTCCTATATATCTTATCCAAGCTGGCGTCCCACAAGGGAGCATTCTCGGTCCTTTTCTCTATACTATATACACTGCTGACATCCCCACTTCCCCTCATACACTGCTCTCTACTTTTGCAGATGACACTGCCATCCTCTCCTCGCATAACGATCCCGTATTCGCATTTAGAAATCTTCAAAGCCATTTAAATTCACTGGAATCTTGGTGAAAAAAATGGCGAATAAAAATTAACGAGTCAAAATGCCAATACACTACTTTTACATTAAGACTGTCTACATTGCCCTCTCTATATTTCAATGGTATTTCTCTTCCAACTGCTGACCATGTACGCTACTTAGGGTTATACATCGACAAACGGCTCACCCGGAACCCCCATACACGACTAAAAAGACAAGACCTCAACAGACAAACTATCTAAAATTACAGTAATACTAGGAATAACTATTTTAATTTACATTGCACTGTAGTGATATTGGCGTCAACTGCACTGGTATACTTCCAGTATGCACTGCTAACGAACATTGTGAATATTGCCTTTATTATGTCTTGGTAAAAGGTCCACCTTGTGAAGATGCCTAAATTGTTGGCTTCATGACACTTTTGTAAACAAGACTTGATTTTGAATAGTTTCAATATATATGACTAAAAAGACAAGACCTCAACAGACAAACTATTATCACTAATACTCGGCCGACGATCTAAACCATCCTTACAACATAAAAGATCGATTTACCTGGTATTATTCAAACCTATGTGGACATACGCTATTGAACTATGGGTTCAACCAAAAATTCCAATTCCCGCCGAATCCAGTCATTCCAATCCAAAATCCTCAGACAAATTGTCAATGCCCCTTCTATGTATCAAATCTCACCCTCAATATTCCTTCAATATCAAACATCAAGACCTCAATATTCCTTACATAACCGAAGTTGCTAAAATCAGGTACAAAAAGTTCCAACTGTCCCACTCTGCTCACGCTATCCTCTAGTACGCCAGCTAGTTCCTCTACCCTTCCAGATAATCATCCCAGACGATTGAAACGCCGTTGGCCTCGAGACTCTCTAATGAATAACTAAGTTATTAACTAAGTAAAATCATATGTTTTTTTTTCTTATGGAGTCTCATCGCTGGATGAGTTCTCCACATAAGTGACTCTGGTTATTTGTATCTTTGCGCACATTTACAAATAAATGAAAAAAAACCTATGCCTACAATTAATACTTAATACTCAAGTACGAATAAAAATTAAATTAAAGTAAATATGTTTTTAAAAACCCTTCCTCTAAGAATTACTACGCACTTTTGCTAATTACAGTTACTTCGCCATTTGTGGGCGGTAAGGAAATTTCAACATCAACAGTGATAGAAAAGTGGGCGATAGGTACTAAAAGATTGACGATCCCTGTTTACATGAGGTAATATTAAAAAAAAATCATATGAATTTTTTCCCTTAACGTTTATCTAAAATTACAATAATACTAGGAATAACTATTTTAATTTACATTGCACTGTAGTGATATTGGCGTCAACTCCACTGGTATACTTCCAGTATGCACTGCTAACGAACATTGTGAATATTGCCTTTATTATGTCTTGGTAAAAGGTCCACCTTGTGAAGATGCCTAAATTGTTTGTTGGCTTCATGACACTTTTGTAAACAAGACTTGATTTTGAATAGTTTCAATATATGCCACACACTGCGCTCCTAGTATTATTACTTAAGCATAGCATAAATAATTTTATGCAAACAAGTTCTGTTAAGATTTTTCGCAACAAGAAATTGAGTGACATTTTCACGCTCTGTGTGTGTTTTAAAGTGAAAAGCAAAATCCACTGAAAGCCCATAGGGTCTCCCGTTGGATATGTATAGAATGGAGATACGTATATATAAATTGTACAATGTGCAATTGTGACGTTAGCGTGTTTGGCGATGAGCATATTTTGCCAAAATAAACACATTTGATGCATTTATATTGCTTTTACATTTGCCAAATTTAGCACACATCAATTATCTCCATATGTAGGGCCATGTGTTATTGTGACAATGTAAGTGTTGTTCATGTTGCAGGGATGCCAATATTCGCGTAGAAGTAGCTAGACCAACTTCCCCTGAGTGCCAGTGAACCCTTGCCGTTACATCATATAGAAGTGGTTTGATAAATTTGAACAAAAATTTATCTGTATCGTGGATAATTTTTCAATCGGAAATTTTTTCTCCTCAAAATGATAATTTTAAATATCAATTATATAAAACAAATAAATACAAATTAGAACAAATAATGCATATTTATGATATTCGTGACTGGTTTCAGATTTTAATCCATCGTCAGAGTAAGGCGATCAAGTTCGTGCAGAGAGTAGACTTCGACTTAATGTTTCTGTCATGCACTACACTTTCTTGTTGATTGTCTTGAAACCGGTCAGGAACATCATAAGTATGCGTGCTACGATGGATAATATCCCAGAAGTTATCCTGCATTGCAGATTCATCTACATATTCAACAAATTTTTAAAGTTAAAAATATATAATTAAATAGGTATACCCTAAAATAGAACTAATACTCTCATAGAACTAAAACTAAATGCGCTATTGATATCTGACGAACGTCATCTTCTTTGACAACCAAGCCGCCAGAAGTATTAGTATAAATTGGATCAGTCGAAGTCTAGTTATTTATATTACAGTATCTTCGATTATTCTATGACGAGGATAAATTTCTGCAGGCCATTCTCCTAAAGTGCCGTCATTGGTGTAGCAGCGAATCTAATAGCAATTCTCCCGGAAGGTAACGTGGAATAGCCATTTCTTCAGTTTACTTGGCGTTCCTGAGATAGTACCTGAGCCTAACAACACGAATATACTTAACAGTGGATATCCTAAATATTATCATACGCCTACAGAGATGAGAGCTGAAATGTGCAACTACTTGGGTTAGAGTAAAAATTCATTCAAAATTCTCAAAATCGAGTGTAAAGTAATGCCTATTTTTTCAGGCACGCTTTGGTCAAACTACGGTCAACAATCATGTACGGAGTTGGACGGTGCCAAACATTATTCATATTAAGATATCAAATAAAATACTAGACTATGACTGGAAATTGAACTCAGTTCCACGCAATGCGATCAACGCTTCTAATCACTCATCTATCCTGTTGCCACCAAAATTGAATCAATTGAGTTGTTTAACATTAAGTGGACGAGTTTGGGGTTCATTCTTTTTAGACATACTGATCCTGGTGATGGGTAAACCATACGAAGAATTTCAGAAGTATTTTCTGGTTTACCTGTTTCTCTTCTTGATATTCTATTCTATTGTTTCGAATTTTGTCTTCAATTTTCTTCTAGATTTCCCTCTACTATTTTGTTGTTTCCTAACGTTATTTTGCACTAATTTTGATAAAGGTCGATGAATTGTTGTTTTTGTCTACAATATGAGCGCATTGTTCTTTGCAAAATTACCAAAAAAATATCTCTAAAAACCTGTAGAAAATCAAATAACTTTTTAAAAGTTTTTCTTGTAACCTTTTTTCGATAACTCATTGATTTGGCATATTATTCAGAAACGTTATTCTGGCTATATCCCGAATAAAATAATTCTTCACTGATTAGAGAAAAACTCTCAAAAATGGTCTAGTGTTAATCCTAAACATGTAGCATTTGATGCGAACAGCTGCTGCAATACGTCTTCACTCCAAATAGAAAGCTATAATTTTTAACAGTTCCAGTTTCCTTTATTTATTATTCTATTATAAAATAAATTTCAATTACATACCACTTATTTATATATATTTTATTTTTTGTTTAAATAAGGAAGAAGACGATGAAGAAGAAGAAGAAGATGAAGATGACGAAGACAACTGTGAGGAATCTGATGAGGTTGATTCTCAGCATGAAGATCGAAGCAAAGATAAATTTGAGGTAGATGGATTGAGTGTGGTACCCGAAGAGACTGAAGACTCTGCATCAAACACCGAACATTCACCACCACCATTACCACCTCCAGTGAGTTTCATTTAATTACTTCATTAATATTAATTATCTTTTATAATTATTGTGTTATTATTCTGTAATCTTGTAAAAACCAAATTGTTTATCTGCTATGATTCTTCCATTTTTATATTGTATATATACTTTTACTACTGTTAGAGGAAGTATTGTTAATCGTGCCTAAGGTGTTGCAAGAGCAGTCGTGGCACGACTATAACAGGGACAAGCTCCCATTTATCCCAGGCATCCTGGGAATTATCAAGATTTATATGAGGAGTTGAAGGCAGACCCGATTTGGGGTCTGCCTTTGGATATAATGACTCCTAGATACGACTTCCAAAACCCTTCAAAGTCGTGATATTAGACCGAGGAGTATGGAAGAACGGGCCGCCAATTACAGGCGAATCTATGTGGTACACGGACGGGTCTAAGATGGAAGATGGAGTGGGAGCAGGCATGTACGAGGCTCATCCGAGTTGTAATATCTCGGTGAGTCTGGGAAGACTAGCCACGGTTTTCCAGGCAGAGCTATCGCGATTACCATCTGCGCCGCCGAAAGACGGGGAGTGTTAACTCCAGGTCGTCATTTATTCGGATAGCCAGGCTGCTCTGCGGGCAATTGACAAGCTCAAGGCTGGTGTGGGATTGCTTTGGTGCACTCAGGGAAATTAGCAGCCATAATAAGGTCTTCCTGGTTTGGTACCTGGGCATTCGGGTGGGTGAGAGAGGCAATGAGGGCGGGCAGACCGCCTGCCCGGGAGGGTTCAATGAGAGCACTTCTCGGGCCGGAGCCGTTCTGTGGTGTCTCAAGATGCCTCAGGAGTGCATCCATTAAGCTATGGAGGCAGGACCGACAAGGGATTGGTGGGTCAAAACTCCAGCCAAGGCAGGCGAAAACGTTTATTCCTAGCCCATCGCCTCACATCTAACTGCGGAATTACTTCCAATAGGCTGGTGGCCTTAAGGATAGCAGTTGGCGTTCTCACTGGCCATTGTAGACTCAACAAGCACATGCATCGCATGGGCCGGCAACGGATAGCCTGTGTAGGTTTTGTCAGGAAGAAGAGGAGACGGCGCTGCACGTGGTATGACAGTGCGAGGGGTTGGTATGGCTACCGCCTCTTTGGTAAAGAGAAGCTGGTGCCAACAAGGCTCAGCCGGGGCCCCCTCTTGGACCTTCTAAGGCAAGCAGTACTCGAGAGGGTGCTCTGATGGCAGGTGCCCTAATTGACCACCTGGGAGTCCCCCCCCCCCAACTCCACGTCCGATAAAGGACAGGATCGGGGAAGGGCCTCCTACTAGGTGTTGCCACAATAGATCCATGGGGTGTCACAAAACTTCTTTTGCTTATTGGACTTGAAGTTGTGTATGAAAAGTATTACTACTTAAAATCTCACTAAGTTGTGTACTTGCTTTACTACTTAAAATCTCACTAAATCTAGCGAGAAATTCGATAGTTTGGCGACACTAACGGCAGTTCATTGAAAACTACTGATTTTTTCTAATCTTAATTGATTTTCATCAGAAACATTTTATGTGGTAGCCTGCTTCATTTTGTGGTCATCACCGGTTTCGGGCGTTCGCCCATCTTCAGTGCGTTTGTCAGACAGTGTGATAATACAGACTTGCACAGAGCAAATTCAGTTTATACACTGACTGGTCTTTTTAATTGTATTTTAAAACTAAACCCTTAAACTAGGTCAAAGGAACCTATGGTCATGTATCAGAGTGTCATCTCAGTTTGTGTCTCTGTTGCATTAATTGTCACCCCTTGCTGTGGCTGTCATCCGAACCTGAGACCTACGCTTGGGAGATCACATTCTTCGCCTTGCAAAAAATTGTACTTTTTGCCTCGCTACAGTAAATTTTTCGTAGAGCCCACCCAGTTACCATGACCATAGAGGTCCCTTTGAGCTTGTTTGGCCTAGAAGCAGGCTACCACGGAAAATGTCTCTGATGCTTTCCAGCTCTGCCGAACCAACCACCACAAAAATTAATTGATTTTAATTACTGTTTTTCTATTTCTTATTGCAAATTTACTCTTTATTTTATCTGTTTTTACTATGATATTTTATCTTTTATTTGTAATCTTATGACTTTTGCTTTATTGTCCTTTATTATGGCATATATAATATAATATATATATCCTATTCATATATAATATTCATATATATTATATATACCGCATAAACACCTCATATGTCGATATACATGGCATGTATCAACGTGTCATCTCAGTTTGTGTCTCTGTTGCATTAATTGTCACCCCGTGATATGGCTATCATCCGAACCTGAGACATACGCTTGGGAGACCACATTCTTCGCCTTGCAAAAAATCTGGTGTGAAACACTCACACAACTTTTTCTTACTCCTGTTCTCAAAATTATAATTGACAAATGTTACAGTTAGTGTACCAAATTTAATGAAAATTCGTCGAAAACTGAAAAAAACTGTTCAGTAAAAGCGCACTTCCGGTACACTAATTTTCTTGAAACTTGGAATTTTGGCCATCTATTTATTTCAATCTATTTATTTGATGCGATTTATTTCAAACTTGGAATTTCAACAACATATTTAATTCTAATTAACATTATTTAGATGAGCGAATTGTCCAATAAACTGAAATAGTACTTTAGATGAAAACCTAACCCCACCCCTTCCCGAGAAGTGCCCTTAAATGAATTTTCCCGGAGAAATGTTTTATATAAAAGTTGTAACTCTTTGCATGTGTAGTTGATGTACCAAGTTTGAAGAAAATCATTGGAGCCATTTTTGAGAAAATAGCAAATAAGTAAAAAAAAACAACTAGTAAAGGTGTACTTCCGGTTGTGAAATTTTGACAGATAACGTATGTCAGATCCCATGGTGATACGTAAACGGAATATCAAGTTTGAACTATCTACGATATTTCGTTTTTGAGATATGCTGTTCATATACATACACACACACACACACACACACACCATTTGCTAAAAACCACTTTTTTGGACTAGGGGACCTCAAAACGGATTTTTCGTTTTGTATTATAAACGCGATATCGAAGATTTGACACGATTACAAATCTTCCTCTTACTAGGAGTAAGAGAAAGTAAAAATTGTACTTTTTGCCTGGCTACAGTAAATTGTCTGTAAACTTAGTATTCCGTTTAGGCACTAACACCGCCTCATAAATGAAGATTTCGGGCGAAATCCATCGACCGGAAGTGGTGCTACTTTTCAGAATAAATTTTTTTTTGTCCAGTTTTTCGTTATTTTCTTGACAACGACTTGAACGATTTATTTTAAACTTTGTATACTATCTACATACAAAGCATAAAGTCAAAATAATTTAGTTTATTTAAAAATGAACTTCACATTTTTACCATTTCATGATAAATTTGAACAATGATCTTTGAATCAGTTACTTATCTGATTTATAAATTTAAGCATATACCTAATTTCAATAAATTTAACCTTAAATTTCAACTATTTTGAACACTTTAGTACAAATAAGTAAAGATCCTCATATAATAGGAACCTCCTTCATCAAGAGTATAAGGATTATGGTCCATTGAACAACCTCCAGATAACCTGTTCATTTCACCTGCTTGCATCTTAATACGACTCTGTTTCTACTCATGAATATTTGGCAACAGTAGGTTTACCCCTGTGCATTCCTGTGTTAGCAGTCTTCAGCAAACTGCCCAGTTGATTAAAGACATGTTCGTATGGCCATGCCACTGAACAGATTTTATTAACATATTATAAAGATTGTGATAACCCTTAGTTTCTAACATATTAACGGAGCATGGTGTTTAATCTTACCAAACAAAGTAATGGCCCTCGCTCTATTAATTCTTTGCACACGATGTGTCCTCCATATAAAGGCATAATAGATGAAGTTACAATACACTTAGTATGCGCTAAAAATATAATAAAAATCTCCTAGCAGGGAGATCAGTATGAAACTCCGTTTTAGCAAACTTGTCAACATTCATCATCACTTCCAGTCACTGATACCGCAATTCACGGTTGTAGGAGGAAGTGATGTAGTTGGGATATCCCAACCTCACAAAGGAACTGCACAAAACTGATACATCCCAACAACTCACACAATAGACAAAAGACCTTTAGAGGTATTTGACTATTGAAAGGTATACAACTATTTGGAATCAGCGTAACTGTAACGAAAACTTAGTTCAGCACAACACATACTCACTTCCACCAGCTTAATTAGTGACTTTCACATGACATGACACAATGTAAGAACAGAGACATTACAAGGGAATAGAATCATGTGTTTTTGGTTTCCTAGCTGCACCCTCACATTTTATGCCTATCTCCGCGTCTCTTGCGTCTTATAAATGTCATAGCATTGATGCCAGATAAATGAATATGGAAGTGTGTTGTAACAACTTAATAATACATCAGCGAAGCGAATGCGCAGTGTATTCACTGAATAGAATCCATGTTAATGGAGTCAATTATGTTGGTCAAAGGAGTTATAAAAGTTTATCAAAACATTAAATTTATTTTATCATAATAATAATAATACTTAATTTTTCTTTTTTTAAGCAAGTTTACATGTGGGCAAAACTAAAGTACTATACAGCTTGGTTTAAAATCCGTCAGCCGGAGGTCGATGAACAGATAATTAAAACCAAGAAGGAAAAGAAATATTTATTACCATAAAATAAAACATAAAATTTTAAATAAGTAACAATGAATAAAAATTAAAAATAATTAATAATGGAAGGCAATCATTATATGTGAAATATATATAAAAAAATGATTGCTTCATTATAGGAAATCATTACTACAAACAAAAAATTTGTTTGTTAATTAATCTGTTGATTATTTGGTTGATTCTTTACTCCGATAGCCTGGCTGCCTTTAAGGTACTTTCCTCACATCAAATAGTCTCACGGCTAGTGTGGGACTGCATAACAGCTCCTTCCCTGAAGTGGGTGCTCGCAATACGCTGACACTCGCTTGGGTGCCGGGACACGCAGAATTTTTGGGCAACCAATAGGCGGATACCCTTCGACGGCTTAGCGAGGGAGGGCTCGATGGATATTTTTATAGATTCTGACGAACCCTTCAGCAGCCTGTCCAGGAGCCTGACTGAAACTTCTATCAAAAGTTAGATAGAAGAACAGCGACTGCAATGGTGAGAGAGAATACTAGGACAGAGGCAGGCATAATCTTTATAAATAAACATTCGCCTAAATTCACCAGAGATCTACTGAAACATAGCTGGAAGGGTTTAAGGATAATAGTGGGTATATAGTAGCGGGGCATAGCAGGCTAAATAGGCACGTGCAATAGTTACTACTAACAGACAACGCGATGTGCCGAAGAAGCGAGTGAGAACTGGCTTGCTAAGGGCTAGGTTTCTTCAATTGGAGATGGGCAGTTCCGAACCCATGAGCTTCATGACAGAACCGCTTTTACAAGGGGGCTGGAGGAGGTGCTATAACCATTGAGGATCCATAATAGTCTTCCTGCGTAGGTCGCGGTGGAATGAGGCTTGGCCACCTCTTGTGCAATCTAATCTAAGTTCGAAACTTAGACAATGAAACACAGTGGTGTTTAATCTGCAATTTATTTATTCTTGTTTCAACAAATGCTCCAAAACACAGTTAATTTAACTAACATATAGATACCACACAGTTCAGCTTGTTTTTTTGAATAAATCATACAGTTTTATTAATCGAGTAGAACACACCAACCGCACTCTAACATTTCCTTTTCCAAACTGCCCACCTGTCTTATTTATTTCTTTGATTATATTGCATATAAATTTCTTTTTAAGAGATGGTTTTACGGTGTTGGCCATTGGCATATAAGTCGTCCCCTAATAATTTTAAGGCCTGACATTTGGAAACCAATATTGCCTTTTATTTTTACAGCTATCCGATAACTAGTTAATCTTATGATAATACATATTTGCTTAATTCGGTCATCCTGGTAGACATTGCCCCTCCAGTTTCCTACTTAAGCAATCATAACCCTCCTAGGCGGCCCGGGAGGGGGGATGTCTCACCCCATTGCTCATCTTTTGCTACATAACTCCTGAGGCATTTTTTATGTTGGACTGACGCTCACTGACTTTTATCCTGGAATATTAGGCAGTATTATCCCTCCATGGCCTGTTAATATTCTCATCAGTTTCTGAGAAATCGTTGATTATACGCTGAAATGTGAGCCTGGGGTGAGGTTTCACCCCATTCAGGTCCCGGCTTCTATAAATCCCAGGCCTTAACTTCTGAGGATCACAAAAGCTTCTTTGAATCACAGGAGTTTTGAAAGTGAGGAGACAGGCTTTATTCAGTCTGTTGTAATCCTGAGACGCGTCTACACCTCCGGCATGTCAGCAAGAAATTCCTCTAGACCTCGTAAACTTGTGGAACTGGCTTTAGAGCAGAGAGTCATTCTTGACCATTTAGCAGGCGAAGAAAGAGGGAATATTGTTTTGGGTAGCGATGATGATACTGCATCAGAGAGTGAGGACGACGTAGAAGAGATTTTTGAAGAAGGCGATGAATTGACAGTAACTGATGAGTACGAGGTGGAATTTGAAGATTTTGGAGATATCTATTTTACTAATCAGAGAGGGTTTTATGATACTGTTCAGCGTAATGGAGAACAAAATATCAATACTACATGGATTGAGTGACTCCTATGGAAGTATATGCTTTAATAGTTTTTTGATTGTAAGCGGGGCAATGAGGAGTAACCGGGAATCAGTAAAGGTGCTCTGGTGTAATGACTGCTTTCAAAATGCCAATATATTCCTCTACAATGTCAAGAGAAAGGATCAAGTGTATTTCCTCATACTTCAGACTTGATGACATGTATTCAAGGGAGCAACGAAGGCCCACTGATAAATTGGCAGCTTTGCGTGAAGTTACGGACAAGTTCACCACCAACTGCCAAAAATATTATAACCCTGGTGCACACTTGACTATTGATGAGCAGCTTGTGGCTTTCAGAGGAAGATGTCCCTTTAGGGTTTATATGAAATCCAAGCCAGCTAAGTACGGTATCAAAATTTGGACCATGGCAGACAATGAAACATCCTATTGTAAAAACTTGCAGATTTACCTTGGAAAAGAAGGAAGAGCTCCTGAAAAAGAACAAGGTAAACTTGTGGTCTTAGATTTAGTGTCAGCTTTGCAACCAGGACACAGAATCACTATAGATAATTTTTTCACTAACCTCGACTTAGCAGAAAATTTACTTGATAAGGAACCTTGCAATCGTTGGGACTCTTAGAAACAATAAGCCTTTTATTCCTCGAGAATTGTATTCCTCTATTTTCGGCTTCCAAAATGAAGTCACTTTGGTGTCATTGTCACAAAACCAAATAACTGCGTCATTCTTTTATCTTCTGAACATCGTACAAATTCATTGAAAATAAAACAAGCCAGAAATTATTCAACATTACAACTCAACAAAAGGCGCTGTAGCACTTTAGATAAGATAGTATCAGAGTATACATGTAATCGACAATCCTGGAGGTGGGCAATTCCCGTTTCAGGGAACACCCAGGAGGGATAATCCAGGCCTAGGAGGGATAATCAGCTAGTAGAGTGGCTTCTTCCTCTCTCACTTGTTACAATGATTTTTCTTCTAGTTCAGCTCCTCTTTCATTTTGATTAATAAAATCCCACTTCTTATAATTTGTTGGAGTCTAGGTATAAATTCTTGGAAAATTCAAAGTTAGAATAGTTTTGATCTGCAGTTTATTAATCCTTTAGTTTTAAAGAAGTTTAATAACACACTGTTAATTTAACTGTCACACAGGTTCAAGCTTATTTTTATAATAAATAACGAATATTTATTGATCTTGTTTAACACATCAACCGCACTTGAACACTTCCTTTTTCAAACTAGCCACCTGTGTTGTCATTTTTTCTATCTATTTTTTGTTCTTTCACAGCCATTCCATATTTAATTGATCAATATTTGGTTACAAATAGACAAAAAAAAAAAAAAACATGAAAGAACACATAAAATTAAATTCAATAATTAATGGAATAAAACGAGTATCCTCATAATTTTTTTTTTTTTAAGGGAGCCCAAGAGCTGAAGATTGATAAAAATAATAAAAAAAAAATTATTTTTTTAATTGAAGGCGCATTAACACCTATGGTCATTGGCGCCCGGAGCCTTCTCAGTGCACTGCCGGCCTCCGAACAATGTTCACTCGTTACAGATAACACTGTCCATCACCGGACAGTGAGCTCTAGAGGCTCCACGAGGAAGTCCAGTGCTCTAACCACTGAGCTAATTCCTTCCCTAAAAAAAAAAAAAATTAATTTGGATTAATTCCTGAGTAAATTTGTAGTGGTAACGCTTTCTGACATTGACCCCACGGGGTAACCTGAGCTCAGAACACCATGCACACCCATCAGAACAATAAAGACTGCACACACTCTACTTAAGTACAGCCACAAACACGCACAAAACACCTACACTCACCATAAGGCACTACAGTACACACCACAGGGCTACCTTCCCTGTGTATCACCCTGTCTTAGGGCAGAGACTGAAGGGAATGTTCGGTTTCCCTTAAGGGGCAGCCCCCCGACCGAACTAGGATAAGCAGGCCGATACCCTGCTTATCTAAAGCTCAACTATCACAAGCACAGAACGGAAAAGAGCTGGACAGATTCTAAGGAATGCGACTTGGCGAGGAAAACCGATATTGCGACTGGCTACTTGGAATGTACGGGGTATAAATGGTAAAGAACACGAACTTGTCGAGGAAATGAAGAAGGCAAAAGTGGATCTACTGGGGGTCAAGGAAATCAAAAAGAGAGGGAAAGGACAGATGAAACTGCAGAGCCATATTTTGCTTTACTCAGGCACAACTGAACAAAGGACAGATGGTGGAGGCGTAGGTTTCATATTCCCTGACAGTTGGAGCGAGATGATAAGGGAATGGAAATTCGTGAACGAACGGATTATGGTAGTCGATATCGAAGAGGGAGAGAATCTGCAGACCCTAATAATAGTCTACGGTCCTAATGACAACGCTGTCGTCGCGGACAAAAACACATTCTTCGAGGAGCTACAGAGGTAAATAGATGACGCAAAAGGAGAACCGATAGTATTGGGCGATCTAAATGGAAGAGTGGGTAAAGACAGTCGCCAGTGGCCAGGTATTCTGGGCAGCTATGGCGAAGATATTAAAAACGATAGCGGCAACAGAATATTGAATTTCTGCTTAGCAAATGAATTAGTTGTCGCGAACACTAATTCCCCCACAAGAATGCCCATAAGTTCACGAGGGAAGAACCCAGTAGAAATGAAAAATCTATAATCGACTACTTTCTCATTAAGAAAGAAAGAATGAAGGAAGTCATTGACGTCAGGGTGAAGAGAGGTTTCGAAATAGGTAGCGATCACTACCTATTGAAGCTAGATAAAACCTGGAGAGGGGAAGACATAACTAATGTGAAGCGAAAGAAGGATAGGAGGAAGGAATCAATAAAGTCATACAGACTAAAAGAAGAAGAACTGGCCACATACTATCAAGAAGAAATAGAAAGAAGGGCAAGAGATCCTGAATATCAATGGGAGAGCCAAAATATTGAAACTAGTTGGGCAAACTTCAAAAGAATGGTACTGGAGGCAGCAGGACAGGTTTGCGGGAAGAGGAGAGTAAGACCAGGAAACAAACAAACTGCCTGGTGGACCGATGAAATTAAGAACGTAATAAAGGAAAAGAAGACTCTATGGAAGAAATATTTGGAGAATAAGACCCAAGAAAGATATGAACTCTACAAAACGAAGAGAATAGAAGTCAAAAATGCAGTGATGAGCGCAAAAAGAAAAAGTTGGGAGGATTTCGGGAACAAACTGGAAGCAGACCATAAAGGGAACCAGAAATTATTCTCCAGAGTTCTGAAAGGAATGAGAAAGGAAAAAGCCCCAGTGTTAAAGCATATAAAGGATAAAGAGGGAAATATTCTCCGAAGGAACGGTCAAATAATGGATAGATGGAAAGAATATTTCACGGATCTGCTAGAGGTAGACGAGGGGAATTATGAAAGAGCCCCAGAGGAAATAAATTGGGAGGAGGACGACTATATAGAGGAGGATGAACTAGAGGATGCCCTATTAAATTTGAAATCTGGAAAATCAGCCGGGATTGACGAAATAACTCCTGAGATGTTAAAATATATGGGGAAAAAAGGAAACGAGGTCATGCTACATTTACTAAACCTAGTCTGGAAACAAAAGAAAATACCTAGAGAGTGGGAAATAGCAGTCATCGTCCCAATCTTCAAAAAAGGAGACAACAGGGACTGCAGAAATCACAGGGGTATGTCCCTGCTAAGCGTACCCAGCAAAATTTACTCCAAGATCCTGGAAAAGAGGATTAGAAGCATTATTGATGGAAAGGCTTGAAGAACAATATGGGTTCCGTACTAACCGAAGCACCCAGGATCTCATATTCACTATGAGACAAATCCAAGAAAAAGTTATAGAAAAAGCAAAGGAGCTATCGGTTTGCTACGTTGATTTAATCAAAGCATTCGACAAAGTTAACAAAAGGGACATCCTGAAGGCATTAAGAGAGAAAGAAGTAGACTGGGGGCACGTATTAGCAGTTGAAAGTCTATATAGAAGAACTAGGAATGTAGTAAGATTCGCAAATAATACCTCGGAGGAATTCGAGAACACAGCAGGGATTCGTCAAGGGTGTAGTCTAAGTCCCCTACTATTTATTCTGGTGTTAGACAAGGTCATAGCTAGCTCCAAAACGAGAATGAGGAGATTCCACCTAGGACACCACAACATGAGACCGGTTAACCTTTCATTAATAGCCTTTGCCGATGACATGGTACTGCTCGCAAACAACGATAGAGATCTTCAGCACAACTTAAAAGTCTTACAGGAAGAGCTGAGGACAATTAACATGAGCATCAACCCGGACAAAACAAAGGCAATGCGAATTGGAAAGAAACCAGGACGAGTAATGAGAATACTGCACATAAACGGCAAAAGTATTGAACAAGTGGATAATTTCAAATACCTGGGAACTCACCTACACGAAAATGGCTATATAGATAGCGAAATAACGGAACGCGTAGGCATGGCAGGCAGGTTGTTCAATGCCGTTAAAAACAGGTTTCTAAACCGGCGGGAGGTGGGAAAGAAGACAAAACTGGCCGTCTACAAGTCTACATTCCTCCCAATCCTCACATACTCGAGTGAATCTTGGACATTGACCAGCAAACACAAATCAATGATCCAAGCCGCTGAGATGAGGTATCTTCGGAAAGTGGAGGGAAAATCCAGAAGAGATAGAGTCCGCAATGTGACCATAAGATCTAACCTCGAGGTAAGGCCTGCCATAGAAACAATAGAGCAGAATAGGCTAAGATGGTTCGGTCACATACTACGTATGGAACCTAGCCGCACTGCCAGTTGCTTTTACCAAGCTAGAGTAGAGGGCAGGCGAGGAAGAGGAAGGCCGAGATTGAAGTGGGAAGACGGGGTAAAGGAGGCATTCTTGAGAAGAAGGCTAGATTGGGGTGGGAGAAAACATCTCACCCAGGATAGAGACAATTGGAAAAAGCTCTATAAAGGACCTCCTCACACTGCTTAGGCGGTAGAGAGGGTAACGATGATGATGATGATGATTAGTTTCCTAATCGTGCAATAATTAATTACTAATGATCTTAAAAAAAAAAGAAAAACGAAGAAGAGCATAATGTTTGACCATGGATGTATATGCAATACATCAATATCACAACGCAATACATCAATATCACAACGCAATATAAGTTCGGTACAAGAGCGTTGGTGGATAAAGAAAAGTGAACTCTAGGAGCTATCTACCTTCTAAATGAAGTTATGAGAAATTCAGACTCCACTGAACTGAATATTCGATATTACAAGCTGTGGAAGAAATATGTTCTATTTGTAAAGAAAACAATAGTCATTTTATCTTTGTTCTGTTTCCGACGGAAACAAAACCCACTGCCTCGAGTCCCAGAAAAAGATAATTCCATTCTTTTCTATTTCCTTACTATTGTAACCTTCTCTCTCCCTCTCTCTCTCTCTCTCTCTCTCTCTCTCTCTCTCTCTACCATTCATACATACATGCTGTGCCACTTACGCTTTCATTGAAAGAGTCACTATTGTTACTTGCTCTTGCTGCTATGCGCGATAGGCGTGAGAAGGAGAGAGAGAATTGAATATGATTTAAGAGAGTGAAGAAATAAACGTGTAGATGTGCTGATACTGATATAATGAAATAGAAACACAAACAGCAAAAACTTTACACTGTTGAATGATATTTGAGAATAAGGTAGCGAGAGAAGAGAATAATTAAAAGAGAGACAGACTGGCTGTGAATTAGAAAGTAGAATGATGTTGACTGCCTGGTCTCCCTAACTGTTCTTCCATAAGCTACGTATAGAATTTTCCCTCCATAGGTCGGAAGTAACTAATGTTTGATACTTCATTCTTCCGATTCTAAATCTTTATTGATTCTGATCTTCTTCGGATCCTACGAATCATTAATGACTCGGATCCAATTACATATGAGAGCAAGTAAATATGATCGAGAAGAGTTCCTTTCACTGGAAACGTTTGTATGGAATAAGAAAAAAAAAAAGTTTTTTATTTTTTTTGCAAATGATCTACATCTAAGTTTCTGGATGAATAAATTATATCTAAAACGAAATTAAAAATGAAAGATGAATTCATAGGAAGTTCAAACTTATATATTGATACACTACCAACAATTCAGGCACGAAATTATCGAGCAAAATATATCAAACCGCAGTGTTTAAATCAGTGTTAAGTGTCAAACTTTAATCACTGGTTTTTGTTCATTTTTCCACAGATTTCTCGGAAATGTTCAAAAGATTTTCTTTTAAACTTGATATAATCGCGTCTCAAAAAAACGGGCCAAACACTTTTATTTGAAACATTTATTATTTTTTTTGAAAAATGAAAATGAAAAATTTTTGGAAAATCATTGGGGTAACTACGGCGCCTAGTCAAAAGTGTCACAATTCTCATTGCAATGTACCCGTTCTCATTAATAGTTCTAATTATCGAGTTTAAAAAAAATTATCGATTTGTCATAAGTGCAACTTCGCAGAGTAAGGTTCTAAGTTTTTGAATTTTCTCGAATACAGATTTCATGATGTTCGTTAAACTAAGAAAGCTGACTTTATAAATTTTAATCTACTCCACTTTTATTTGAATCTTTTCCCCAGATGGATTCGGAAAGGTAATGAAGTTAGCTTGGATCTTCTTTAAACTGTAGAAATCAGTAATGCTGTCTGCAATATAGCCAATATTAGAGCTACCTCATCCTAGAACCCAAAATTGCAATGAAAGGGTTCTCCCACCACCTATATAGAAGGCTC
The DNA here is from genome assembly GCA_011037195.1 of Triatoma infestans. Classification (NCBI taxonomy): domain Eukaryota; kingdom Metazoa; phylum Arthropoda; class Insecta; order Hemiptera; family Reduviidae; genus Triatoma; species Triatoma infestans. Next base: position 178,602 of record JAAEAF010013672.1, read on the forward strand.
TTCCCACCATCTATATAGAGGGCTCTCCCCACCACCTATTTAGAGCGCTCTCCCCATCTCCTATATAGAGGGTTCTCCCCACCACGTATATAGAGGGTTATTCCCACCACCTATTTATACGGGGTTCTCCCCACCACCTATATAGAGGGTTATCCCCACCACCTATTTATACGGGGTTCTCCCCACCACCTATTTAGAGCGCTCTCCCCACCACCTATTTAGAGCGCTCTCCCCACCATCTATATAGAACGCTCTCCCCACCACCTATGTAGAGGCCTTTCCAAGTTTAACGGAAATTTATCAATTAAAATTGCTGGAATTCCATTAAAAGTTTTTTTTTGTTATATCACTCCAGATTTACTTTTTATAATGATGTAGCGACCGTGATGTGATGATCATTGGATTATCATTCATCCAGCTTAGCCATGAGGATATTCTTCAGGAAATAGCGTTTGTCCTAGTCAATAATTAGAGGACAATATCTTTTCAAATCTCCACCTAGAAACTTGTGTGTGTATGTTTGTAAAAGTGGAATAGCGCCGAGTTGGTGTGACAGAATGGATGGACAATTCTAAAGTAGCGGTTGGTTTGTTAAGAGACGAATAACAACATGTTCCTCAAGAGAATTTTTGGAAATTATTTCCTGGTTACTTTTTCTTTTTAAAAAAAATTATTTACAAGAAAATAAATCTAGATCCAATTTCCCATGATTTTCCTTTCTCTAAATAAAATTGCATCAACTTCCACTAATATATTTAGTCGAGTTGGTGAGCCTGAAATTTCAAACAGCCTGAAACAGCGAAATTTCTGATGAACAAGACACTGATGATGGATGGATGATGGATTCGAAACCGAATTAGAACTACGAAAAAATATTTCAAACAAAAGTGATAAATGTTTTAAAAGAAATTGATTTAAAAAATAGAAAAAGAAATTGAAATTTGTGCAATTATCATTCTAAAATTTAAAGGAAAATTATTGTTCAAACCGTTTTCGAGAATATTTCAAAATTTCGGAAATCTATTTAAATAAATTTGCATTTCCGGTTAACTCGATTTCTACAAAAAAATGGAATTTTAGAATGCATTTAATGCACCTTAATATTCTATTGGTGGTGGTATTTATTACAAATTTCGCTGAACAGCACTTTAGAGAATAGCTTAACGTTGCTGTTCCCTTAGTTACTTACTTTCTTTTATTCTCTTCCTCTTCGATCTTGCAGTGTAGAGGATTTGCAAAAGAGTCGCCATACCTCTCTTCGCTGGCCATTGATTTAGCCTTGCCTTTACTGTCGTGCCAGTTTCCCCCAGGTATTCTATAACATTATCTAGCTAGGTGATTCTTCTTCTTCTTCTTCCTCTTGGTCTCTTACCTGTACACCTGGCTTTATACGCTCGTTTTGGATGCCTTGTATGCTCTATCCTCATAATATGCCCAAACTCTTAGTTCCCTTAGTATCTTCCAAAAAACCGTTTTTCAGGACCTGTGTTTCCAGTTATAACAATATGTGAGAATTAGCTAAATGGTTAGCATATTGGTCTTCCACGCGTAGGTCCCGGATCGGATTCGAGTCCAGCTGTGCTGCTTTTAGATTTTCTCCTCCTAGGAGCCTCTGAGGCCGACAGATCACGGGGCGCCAATAGATGTTGACGTGCCTTAAATTAAAAAAAAAAAAAAAAAAACAATATTTTGTTAATATGAGTAGTTCAAAGAAAATGGTTAGAGCCTTTGTAAGAAAAATCGAGAACAACGGTTAAAGTCATTTATTGACGGATTTTTATCGTAACATTCATGTCGGATGCGATGACTGTATATAAACGGAATGTCAAGTATGATCTTCCGGTGAACTTTATGAGATATTCCATACAAGTACATACAGATAGACAGACTTAAAAACTCAATCAATCAATTTTCTATTCAATTTCACAAAATTTGGGAAGAAAAGGCAAAAAGTTTTATATAGAGAAAAAAATACACAGATGTCGTAAAGTATTGGTTAGTCCAAGTTTTTAATGGAATTTCAGTGTGTACATTATGACAGTGATTATATTTTAGAACATACAGAAAAAATTAAATTCTATGCAGTTTAATGCAAAATGCATTAGTAACTTTAACCTAAGAGAACAATAAGATATTTTTCAAGTACACCATTACACTTTTAAGTGCTACACTGTTTGTATAGATGTACACTAAGTGTTGCCCATGTGTTTTTTCTTGGTTAAAATTACAAAATTTTAATATGAAATTTAAAAATTTCACTTGATATTGTCATGGAAGTTATGAAAATATCAAACAGTTAAAAGTTTGTATAATTTTACAGCAATAAATTAGTTTTAATTTTTTTTTAATGCTGTAAAAGGAAGTGTGATAATCGTGTCACATATCGATCAATATCGATAAACCGGAAATACATTTTGAGATCGCCCAGAGAACGAATAAAAGTTTTTAGCAGATGGTCTATGTTTTTATTTTCTCTTACTATTTATTTAGTAAGAGGAAGTATTTCGATCGAGCAACATTTTCGTAATTGAATTTTCACCGGAAATAGACATCTTGAGGTCCCCTGAGTAAAAAAATAAAAAATAAAAAACCTGATTTTTAGAAAATGTTCTGTATGTGTGACAAAAAATATCTCAAAAACGAAAAGTCGTAGTAAGCTCAAATTTAGCCTTACCACCGGCCGCATCAGACACGATGATTTCCTGCAAAACCCAACAACCCCGAAAGTATGACTTTACTAAATGTTATTTTTTTTTTCAGGTTTTTGTGATTTTATCGAAAACAGCTTCAATGATTTTTCTTTAAATTTTATTCATCAACTACACGTATAATGGGCTACAACTTTTTCAGTTGAAATATTTCTCAGGGAAAATTCATTTTAGGCCACCTTTGCGGGAGGGTAGGGGTCAGATTTTCTTCTAAATTGCTGTTTCAATTTATTATTATATTTATGTCACGTAAACAAAATTAATTACAATTAATTATACTGCCAAACTTCCGAATTTCAAGGAAATTAATAAAAATCCGAAGTGCGGTTTTACTGAAAAGTTTTTCAGTTTTCACGATTTTCTCCATAAAAATCACCACCGTATTTCATTAAATTTGGAACACTAGCTATAAAATTTGTCAGTTACAAATTTTGTAAACTGTAATAAGAGAAAGTTGTATGAGTGTTTCATATCGATTTTTTTTTTCTTCTATTATTTCATAGTTTCAATTCATGTTCCATAAGTCCATCAACTTTAAATTCCATTTTTACTTTATTAAACCTTATATACGATCAACAACACAGATAAATGACGGTATCTCATAAAGAAAAAATCTGGTGTGAAACACTCACACAACTTTCTCTTACACCAATTCTCAAAATTATAATTGACAAATTTTATAGTTTGTGTGGCCAAATTTAATGAAATTCGTCGAAAAACTGTGTCAAATAAAAGCGCACTTCCGGTTTACTAATTTTCTTGAAACTCGGAATTTCGGCCATTTATTTATTTCTATTTAATTTTTTTTGGATGATAGAATTGTATAATCAACTATGATAGCACATTACCCGACCCCTTCCCTAAAAGTGCCCATAAATGAATATTCCCAGAGAACTGTTTTAAATAAAAGTTGTAGATCTTTGTATGTTTAGTTTATATACGAAGTTTCAAGAAAATCGTCCGAAACATTTTTGAGAAAATTGCGAAAAAGTGAAAAAATTTTTTAGTAAAGTGATAATCTAAACGCACTTCCGGGTATCCGATTTTCTTGAAACTTGGAAGTTCAACAACATATGTAATTCTAATTAACATTATTTAGATAATAGAATTGCCCAATAAACTGAAATAACACTTTAGATGAAAACCTAACTTCACCCCTCCCCCAGAAGTGCCCTTAAATGAATTTTCCCGGAGAAATGTTTCAAATAAAAGTTGTTGCTCTTTGTATATGTAGTTGATATACCAAGTTTGAAGAAAATCGTAGGAGCCACTTTTGAGAAAATCGCAAAAACGTAAAAAAGCAACTTGTAAAGTGGAAAATTCCGGTTGAGGAATTTTGACAGATGACCAACTGTCGGATCCCATGGTGATAAGAAAACCGAATATCAAGTTTGAACATTCTAAGATTTTTCGTTTTTGAGCTATGCTGTTCACATACATACACACACACAAACACACACACACACACACACACCCACACACGCGCGCGCACACACACAGACCATTTGCTAAAAAACCACTTTTTTTGACTCAAGGAGCCTCAAAATGGATATTTCCGGTGAAAACTCGATATCGAAAATTTGTTACGATTACAATACTTCCTCTTACTAGGCGTAAGAGAAAGTAAATAAAAATAAAACAAGAGAAATGAAAAATTTTCCTACATCCTTAAGTGCCACCTCAAAACAGTTTTCATTAGAGCAACCGGAAATAACATTAAGATACATTGAAAGCTTTTATAGAATTTTAAATTTCAAGAAAATCGATTAACCGGAAGTACGGTATAAAATTTATCATTTTCTATATTAAAAGGAGTAAGAGAATGTCCTATAATGATTCACACCGATTTTTGTTTGATTTTTTATATTTTTAATGAAGATTGTAGTTCGCAAAATAGAAGTTGTTCACTATAAAGTTGTTTCCCTGTATATTATTGTATTAGACAGGAAATTTACATATAAATTTAAGTTTGCTAACCAGTCCTGATCATAGGACTCCCTTTGTATCTGTAGATTTGCAAATAGATGTGGTCGCCCGCCATATGTGAGTGGGAGGGTTAGGTTTAATGGCTGGTAAAGGAGTGTCATTAGTATTCATTGACTCTCTTTGTACTGGCTGACAACTCTCAAAACTCTCTCGTAATGAGAGAAAGATAAAAAAAAAATGTACAGCGTAAGAGTGAGTAATAAAGTGAGTGCAAGATATAGCATTTATCTCACACATTGTAATATCAAAAGTAATTCTCTATTTAATTATTATTTTCTCTTACTCCTAGTAAGAGGAAGTATTGTAATCGTACCAAATTTTCGATATCGAGTTTTCACCGGAAATATCCATCTTGAGGTCCCCTGAGTCCAAAAAAATGGTTTTTAGAAAATGGTCTGTGTGTGTGTGTGTGTGTGTGTTTTATCTGTCAAAATTCCTCAACCGGAAGTACTACTTTACAAGTTGTATTTTTTACTTTTTTGCGATTTTTTCAAAAATGGCTCCAACGATTTTCTTGAAACTTAGTACATCAACTACACATACAAAGAGCTAAAACTTTTATTTAAAACATTTCTCCGGAAAAATTCATTTAAGGGTACTTGTGGGGTGGGTTGGGGGTAGGCTTCCTCTAAAGTACTATTTCAGACTATTACACAATTCTATCATCTAAATAATATTAATTAGAATTAAATATAATATTGAAATTCCGAGTTTGAAAAAACGGATAACCGGAAGTTCGTTTACTTTACTACTTTACTAAATGATTTTTTCACTTTTTCGCGATTTTCTCAAAAAAGGCTCCGACGATTCCCATGAAACTGCGTATATAAACTAAACATACAAAGATCTACAACTTTTATTTAAAACAGTTCTCTGGGAATATTCATTTATGGGCACTTTTAGGGAAGGGGTCGGGTAATGTGCTATCATAGTTGATTATACAATTCTATTATCCAAAGAAAATTAATTAGAAATAAATAGATGGCCAAAATTCCGAGTTTCCAGAAAATTAGTAAATCGGAAGTGCGCTTTTACACAACAGTTTTTTCAGTTTTCGACGAATTTCATTAAATTTGGTACACTAACTATAAAATTTGTCAATTATAATTTTTGAGAATTGGATAAGAGAAAGTTGTGTGAGTGTTTCACACCAGATTTTATATTTTTGGAATCATGTTAAATTTCATTATTGTTACCAGGGTTATTGCCCTGTTACATGATTCTAATTATATAATAATTCTGATTATTATTATTTAGTTGACAGAAATGTAACACATTGCTGAACTCAAATAGCACAGAAGAGGAAAACATAACCCCACCCCTTCATTAAAAGTGCTCTTAAATGAATTTTCCCGGAAAAATATGTTGCAAATAAAAGCTGTAGCTGTTGAATATGTGGATGGATCCGCAATGCTGGATAACATCTGGTATTTTATCCGTCGTAGCATGCATATTTATGTTCTTCCTGACCGGTTTCGGATTTTCATCCATCGTCAGAGCAAATTAACCAAGTTCGTGTAGAGAGTTCACTTCAACGAAATGTTTCTGTTACTTGTTACTCACACTTGTTGGTTGTATATAATTATGTGGGGAGGTTCTAAGATTATGTTACTATGTGTATGTGATTAATGGCAAAATGGAATTATTTTAAGTTATTATTAGATATTAGAAAAATAGTATATAATAAATTTGTTTACTGTTTTGCAGAATACTCCATATCTAAATTTTTTTAATAGTGTTGTAAAGTATGCTCAGTGTCTTATCAAGTTATTTTTATTAGGGGGGGCGGATAAGTTATTTCAGGAGTATACTGTACTAATAGGAATAGATAAAGTTTGAAGTAAGTCGATACAAAGTTTATGGACAGTCAAAAGCTTGTACAAGTAATACATAAATGTGAAATACAAGCAGGGTTAATACAAGAAACTATGTAAGTAAATTGATATGTAAGAAGGTTGGCAGCAAACGGCAAATTGGAGAAGAGTTAAAATAAATATTAGAGGAAATCAAATGTATTCGTTTTTATTTATCATGCTTGTTTTTAAATGATATTAATTTATGTTTAAATTATAGTAAGAATATGTTTAGAGAGATAAGGTGACATTTGTTAAGAATAGGGCACGGTAGGAGAATTTAAAAGCATCATGCAAATAATCTGTATTTTAATCAGGGAAATAAGAAAATTTGGTTCCACAGGTTCATGCATAAGAGGTTTATGCATCATGCAATTTTTTTTTTTTAAATAATGTGTGGGTGGGTATGTGTATATGTATACACATATACACATATGCATATGCATATATACACATCTACACATATGCATAGATATGTGTTGTATGTTAGTTGTTGTTATGTTTGTAATATTGTTACGTGTGGGAAATAACCTTAAAGAGTGTGTCTGAATTATAGTTTATTTGGTCATTCATTATGCTTTTGTGGATAGTCTTGTGTTTGTATATTTCTATTTTTTCCATTCGTCTTCCTTTTGTGCCTTGGTGTAATAGGACCATTGTTTTGTCTATACTTTGTGGTTCGTGGTTGTTGTTTGTAAGGTGGTTAGCATAAGTGGAGTCGGTTTGTTGTATTTGTATGAGCGTAGGTGTTCTTTATACCTGTCTTTGAAGCGTCTTCCGGTCTGGCCTATGTACGTGCAATTGCATTCGGGGCAAGAGAGTTCGTAAATTCCACTTTTGTCATATAGGTTGGTTGTTTCAGTATGTGTGCATATGTTGTTTACAAGTTTATTGTTTGTTCTGAATGCTGTTCTCAAGCCTAGTTTTTTGAAAAAGTTTGTCAGTTTGTAGACCTCGTTCCCTATGTATGTGAAAGTGGCGAACAAGTTGGGTGTTGTGAGGTTTTCGTCTTGGTTGCGGTTCAGTTTTCTTCAGTTTGCAGCTGTAGCTCTTTGTATGTGAAGTTGATGTAACAAGTTTAAAGAAAAGCGTTGGAATCATTTTAGTGAAAATAGCAGAAAACTGAAAAATATTTTCAGTAAAGCGTACTTCTTCAAACTTGGGATTTCGACTGTATATATTTAATTGTAATTAATATTTTTTACATAACTGTGTAATATCTGAAATAGCACGTTAGAGGAAACCATAACCCCATCACTCCTCCAAAAGTTCCCATAAATGAATTTTACCGGCGAAATGTTTCAAATGAAAGTTGTAGTTCTACGAATTTTAAAGAAAATCTTTGATGCCTTTTTTGAGAAAATCACAACAAAAAAAAACATCATTCTGTATTGTGGCAGTTTCTGTTTGATGGATATTGCCCGAAATCTTAGTGTCTGATGCTGTGGTAGTACATAAACGGAATTTCACAACGGGTAACCTTACTTTGCTAAAGGAATTTCTAGATCATGTGTGTATTTGAAACATAAATTGAAATATTATCGATGATGCGAAGGATCCTAGCCTGGAGGGAGGTATTTGAATACTTTAGAAACTTGAACGTTTCGTTGAATTCTCATAGTTCGTTCCAACAGAGGTAGGTTTCAACAGAGATGTGTAGGTATGAGTTATTTGTTGTTTGTTGAATTTTGATATGTGGTCCGATAATCTTTTGAGTAGAAAGCGATAGCGTCTATTGAGTTAAATTAGAGGGAATCTATTTAATTTAAATTATAGAGTAGGTCGTAATAAAAGAAGTTATATTTGCTGGGAAAATAGAAGAGATTTTAATTGTTATGCTTTGGGACAGGGATATTGGGAACATATTTGTTAAGTGAACTGACAAAACTAGGAGGTTGTATAAATATAATAGAATGGCAGGGAAATATTTTAAATTTGCTAATTGAGAAATTTAATTTTTACATTTGTGATTTGTAATTTTCTGGAGAAAAATTTACTTACTTAGTTTTTTGAGCTATTTATTTATTTTGTTCTTTTTCTGTAGATTAGTATTTTTTTTCTGCATTTTTTTTAAGGTGCACAACAGCTATGGTCCTTTGCACTGTTTCTAATTTGTAGGACTCATCCGAAATGCACATCCATACCCACTAGTCTAACAATTTCTACAGCAAACCTAGGTCTAATCATATTCAGAGACATTTTCCGTGGTAGTGTGAAACTCTTTCACAAGAGTGTGAAACTAAGTTTGCTCTGTGTAAGTCTGTGTTGTCACACTGTCTGAAAAACGCTCCTGAAGATGGGCGCACGCCCGAACTGTCTGATTACCACAAAATGAGCAGGCTACCACGGAAAATTTCTCTGAATGCTTTCTAGCTCTGCGGAACCAACCACCACACTAATCATATTCCTCTGCTCCCTTATACACTTATAAAATAAATACCTATACACAAGACACCAGCAAACAACTAAACACATACCAATGTACAGCTAGTTTCACAACAAATGAAATAGATGAACCTCCTAAAGATATTAGAAAGTCTTATTGATATTGCCCTCATTGTCTCCTAATACATCTGTAAGACTGGTCGGTAAATTTACTTTTCTTCGCGTATTTACATATTTCGAACATTCCAATAGAATATGCGGGACCGAAAGTATCGTATTGCAAGCGCTGCATACTGGTTCTTTTCGGAATATGTGGTGTGAGTCAACAGCTTTCCAATCGACTGCAAGGACACGTTCGTCTCTACGAGACATTGATGCCGCTTCTTTAGCAGCTTTGTCGGCAGGTTCGTTATCTCTTATCCCCACTTGACCAGGAATCCAAATAAAGGAGACTCTTTATTTTCTCCTAGGCATAGTTCCAAGAGCGTATGTATGCACTGAAATTATAAACTATCGGAGTCCCGATTGCCTATCATCTCCAGTGAGCTCCTTGAATCGGAGCGAATAATGTATTTCTTAGGTTCATTGTAGTTCCGAATATGTTGTAGGGCTTTGTACACAGCGAATAACTCGGCTGTAGATATGCTTGAGATATTGCTTAATGGGCAGTTGTACAGCCTCTCATTCATGACGAAAGCTGCTCCTACTCCATTTATCGCCTTTGGCCCGTCGGTGAATATTTCAATATAATTTTTATATTTAAGCAGTAGTCGCTCTTGTAGAAGGTTCCTGTATACGTAGTTCGGAGTTTTACTTTTAATTTATTTAATTACTGTGCCGTCAAACTTAAGCCCATTTAGTGTTCCGAGGTCTATTTTTGGGGAGACCGAACATACAGGTATGGGAATAGATATATTGTTTAGCAAACAGAAATTTTTAAAACGTATGCCCAAAGGGTAAAGTGTTGTTTGTATTTGTCCTAGCGTATAAATGTTCCAATTGAGGATTGTAAATGACTTCATAGACGACATGATTTTTTAACGGCAACAACCTTGACACATAGTTACACATCAGGATGTCCCTTCTAACTTGCAGTGCTGGTTCTCCACTTTCAGCTAGAATACTTTCTGTTGGACTTGTTCTCAGAGCTCCGAGTGACATGCACAAACCCTCGTTATGGATAGTATTTATTATTTTGAGTACCGAGTCTCTTGCAGACCCGTAAATTATACTACCGTAATCTAGACTGCTAGGAACAAAAGCTTTATACAAATTTAATGTGTTGTGACGATCGGCTGCCCATGCAGTACCTTTTACATACAATTTTTGGATGCACCTCTGTTTCAAGTCTTGGATATGGGAGCGCTAACTTAGCTCTGTATCTAGAGTCACTCCCTGATACCTTACTTTGTCCGAACACCGTATAGTTCTCCCTTGTAGGTTTAAATTTATTGGTGGCTGAACTTTAAATCTATCCATGCAGTTAAGCCATAACTTTCGAACGTACTTTTTCCAAGCTCTGTCTATATATTTCAAAATAAATCATGTTATTATTATTACATATTTGTAATTTTAGGTTAACTTTTTTTCAACTTTTACCGGGTTATTCAGTTTCAAAAGAGTCTTAGGAAATTCGTATAATAAGATTTTTCACTAAAGTACTATTTTGAATAAAGTATAGATCTCTCCATGGCTTGTTTCTTTCCAGAACAAAACAAACAATTTTTTCCGACTTTCTCTGCCTAATATTTTTGTATCATAATTCTGGTGTTGTTTTTAATTTTTATATAATTAAGTACCTATCAATTGCTGTTAATCATGAAAAGTGGATAAGGGTGATCAATTGATGATTTATAAGATCTATTGTTTATGGTTAATATATTCACTTGATTGTAGATAGAGAGAGAGCTATGGTAAATACCCTTTGTTTATCATGTCTATTGTCTAGTAATATTGATCGAATATCACTGATCAAATTGCTTATATTATATTAGGAATTCACCTAGTACCTGCTGTAACTGCAAATAGCTTACAACTTAATTAATACAATAAATTTTGTTTAATTTGGAAAAAGAAAATCTGATGTGAAACACTCACACAACTTTGACTTACAGCAGTTTACAAAAGTGTACTGACAAATTTTATAGTTAATGTACTGAATTTGAAGAAATTCGTGGGTGATTTTTAAGGGAAAAAATCGTGTAAACTGTAAAGGTTGAGCAGTAAAAACACACTTCCTGGTGATCTGATTTTCTTCAAACTCAGAATGTCAACAACATATTAAATTCGAATTAATATTATTTAGATGTTGGAATAAATTAAGATAGTAGTTTAGAGGGTACCCTAAATCCCTCTAAATGAATTTTTCCGAAGAAAAGCTTCAAATAGAAGTTGTAGCCCATTGTATGTGTAGTTGATGTATGAAGTTTTGAAGAAAATCGTTGGAGCCGGTTTTGAAAGAAAATTACGAAAAAGTGAAAAAACTAAAGTAAAGTAAAATCGCATTTTCGTTTAATGGTTTTGCCCGAAATCTTCATGTCTGATGCGGTGCGATGTTTGAGCTTCCTCCGAATTTTCTTTCTTGGAAATTTAGTTCACACACACAGGCACACACGCGAACATACAGACCATTCGCTAAATGCATTGCTTTCATATTCAGGGGACCACAAAGCATGTATTTTCGATGATGACTTAACTGGCACGATCGCATAGTTTCCTTTTACTAGTCAGTAAGAGAAAGTAATATGATTTAAATAAAAAGTAACAAAAAAAAATAATATACTATTTCTTGTTATTCTTAATTTAAAAAAATATATTTTGTGGTAAACTTTGAACCTGCCTATTTTGATGTTTTTCATACCTATTATAGCAATTAGTGGCGATGATGACAATAGTGGATTGTTTATGAAAAAGGTAAATTTGATTTATATCATTTTTATAATTATTGAATAACTTTTAAAAAAATAAATATGGAAAACCTAAAAAATGAAGAAAAAGCCAGCATGCAATCGGTATTTACAAAAATTGGTGGTAAATTGCAAAATAATCTAGATGCAGAAATGGTTGGTTAATTAATGTTAATCAGATAAAAGTTTATTTAGAGCAGAGAAATTTAATAGGGATAGACATAGTAATAACAGTTAATGGGGGTGATACTGAAAGAAAAAAAAAAATCTGAATGAAGAATGTTTAGGATGAAGAATATAAGATGGCACATGTTAACGGTGATAAATTCGTCGTGTTGACAGTAAAAGGGGCGGCGCTTATTTGAACCTAACAAATTTAATATAACTTATTAAGGCTTGCCGGGAAAATAATTCTACTGCTAACCTAACTATTGTTTAGTGCATGAATCATACTAATTACCTAAACTGGTATAGAAACGGTAATTTGAAAAATTGGTGAGGATTTTGGGCACAATTTGGACAAGTCCATGAAGATCAGTATAAATCGGCTGAAGATAAGTTATTTGGTGCAGTCTATAGACCTAGGTTTTCTGTCTAATTCTCTTTTGCTTTCTTTTTCAACAATGGAATGAAAATGCTGTATTTGTTTTTACAGCTCACATTTTATATACATGTTTTACATTTTTTTTTTTATAAAACGTTTTTATAGAATAATCACCTACGGAGGAAATATTAATAAAAAAAATTCTAAACTAATTTTTTCTTAGAAATAATTAGCTATAAATAATTAGCCAATCAAAGTGTAGAAGTGAAGTGTGGATAACATAATAATTCTAAATTTCTGATTGGCCTAAAGTACAAACCCACATTTGACACCTTCACTTTTACATTGTGATTGGTTTATTTATAGCTACTTATTTCTATGAAAGATCAAGTTTAATTAAAAATAACCTATTTTATACCTGCTTATTTCTATAAAAAATCAATTTAATTATTGGACGTACTGGTAAATAGCTATCCGTCAAAAATTATACTAAATCAGAATGAAAGCAGCTACAGAATCGTTCAGCCGTGCAGAACTTTTGTTTCAGGTATATGTGCGCAAATTACTTTCTATGGATTTACTGATTTTTCCAATCAATGGTAGAATCCTGTCCACCTGAAGATGCGCTATGGCTTTAGGAAAGCTCTTCAATCATCGAAAAAACATAGAGAACTTGAAAGAGATCAAAAATTGTTTTAGAAACACTAATGGATATGTTTAAAGAGTTAATAGTATTTTAGAACAGTTTTGTATTCTAGACTAATGCCGATAATCTAACGAGAAAATAAAAAAAAAAAAGTAAGAAAAGATCATTTACAAAGGAGACCGCTGCTGTATTGGTTTTTGCTAATCGAGAGCAAAGTATGAGATTTCGGAATGTATCATTTGCAATAAAGTGCATAAAAGTAAATGTTGTTAGGAAGGGCGAAATGTGGTGCTGGCAGATAGGAAGAGGACCGTTCACAAAAAAGGGGCCTGTTGCATTTGCTTAAAAAATATACATACTTCCAAGCATTGTAAAACAACTGAGTGTTGTTTAATTTGTTGTAGAAAACATGCTATTATCTTGTGTCCGGATTTACATTCTAAATCACATAAAAGGGAATCTCTGAAAATTAAAGAGAACAAGAACTGAGCTGACTGCTACTGCTGAACATGTTTTCTACTACTTGGCAAACCACAATACAAGTACAAGTTTTGCCTGGAACAATGCTCATTAAACTGAAACATGGAACCTGCGTAACTGTTATAAGATGCTTAATCAATAATGGGTCACAAAAAGCCTATGTATATGTGAGGAAAAGGTGCAGAGAAGGTGGACTTAAATCTCTCAGATAAGAAACAAGTACATGGATTATTTAATTGATCAGAAACAAAACCATAGCTTCACATAGATGTTTCACAGAGTTTATCTAAGTAATTAAAGTAAAACCTACATGACAATTTCTAAGTCTTCTTCCAATACACCATTTGTGGTAAGCTGGAAATACTGAATCATAGACAAATTAAATCCATTATGACATTCAGTTAACTGAAGTTCCTCATGTATCCTAAGGGATGCAGTTGTAAGAGATCAATGTTGCAGAAATCCTATTATGATGTACAAAACCTCTTGAGGTGCATATGTTGATATAGGAGCTGTCATCGTTGGAAAATTGTAATCTGGGGGAAGTCAAGGCTTTCAGGATTAAATTTAATAGCGGTGGGGGAACTCAACTAGGTGGGACGATTCGATGAAGTCCATCAGGATATTTTCAATTAGCACTTTATCTTTATAAGCCAAATTTGGGGAGTATGAAATATCGGAACAGATTGGTGCCGCAGTTTAGGGCATCACTTCCGTCTGTGCTTTGGAAAACATCTAAAAAGTAATAAAGGAAAAAAACTAGCTCACGCATTTGGCTTGTGATAAAAGTAGAAGATTTTGTGATAGTGGGTGACAACCAGTAAGTTGTCTTGACTGCTTGCAAAAAAGAAAATAGGTGTGCAACTTCGGTGATATGTTTTTGAGGACTGTGCAAAAGTTGTCCCTCTAGAAATGACAAAGCCATATTATCCTTGGAGCGGATTTTAGTGGAAGCAGAGAGACAAGAAAATCATTACAATAATAATATAGTATCTATTTTTGAATGACGCACTCAAATAGGGAGAATGTTGGAAAAAAATAAATTATTTTTTATCACAATTCCTTTACTCTTTCAGTCCCCACCCCGAAAAAATGTCTGAATTGGTTTTTTTACTCTTTTTTTTTTTATTCATAACCTAAAAATCTTTTTATCCAAATTAACATCCAAAGTACTTTTTGATGAAGTCAAGTTTTTACTTTGCACTTTTATTAGTTTAATTATATTGAGTGAATTGAACCTTCACGACGTGAAAAGAATGAAGAGATCATTCTATAATTTCCGTTTAAATAGGTAAAATAAAGTAATGACCAATTCCCGATCAGCTCACTTGGACGGATATAGATAGTTAGCAAACTTACTTTACTATATAAACGCCTAATTAGCATATTTTGCGAATGTAAGACTAAGAGTGGGAATTCAAACTGTTATCATTATTCAGGACTGTATAACATTCCACACCTGGAACGGAACGACTTTACTATGGCCTCATGCCTTATTCATCCAATTATAAAAAGCGAAAAATTCCAAATTTCATGTTTATATAAGGATTTTTCACTAATAAGGACATTGTTTTATTAGTTCGCCTTTAGCCATTGTTGACTTACAGTTCCAATTAGCGTCACAATCTTTAGCTTTACATAAATAAATCTTGCATTTCAGAAAAAAAAAACAAAAACAAAAATACTCCTGAAAAGTTCAGTTCATTAAAGAGAAAAATATCATGGAATTGAAATTATAAACTTTAACTGTTTTTATTTTCAATAAAATTTATGTTAATTTATAATAAAAAGTAACGTAGCTACATTAAGTTAAATAATTTTTTTCTGCCCAATGAATTGCTTTCGTGCCCAGCTATAAGAAATAGAATTCTCACCTAATATTTGCACCTAAGTTTGCGATCTTGAGGTCCCTGTTTTATATAATAAATATACTTTTAGAGATCGGTATCTATTATGTATTTATGAGTCTGTGTGTGAAATAGCATAAATTTAAATAAATGAAAGTTTGGCAAAATTTGGTTGATGGAAGGGATTAAATTGGTGGTAGCGCACTGCGTTAGCAACACGAAAGTCCCGGCTTCAAGTCCAGGCAATGCTACACTTAGATTTTCTCTTTCTAGAAGCCTCTACATCCCTGAGAAGGCTCCGGGGTGGGGGGGCACAATAGATCTTATAGGTCCCCCTATAACAGTCGTAACAATCTGATATTGAGTATCTCATTGCAATAAGACATAAGTTTACGACAGAATTAATTTCGCCAAGAACAAGAAAGTCCAATTGAATTTTTTTTTTTTTTCGGATGTTCACCATTTTTTCGAAAATAGTTCCATTGTTTTCCAGGCTATTTTTACTATTGAAGATATTTTACAATTATTTTAAACTGTTTCTGGGAAAATTAATTTTCTCGAGCTCTTCTTGCGATGCTGTAATGTCCGGGTGCGTGCTTGCCATTCAACTGAATTTTCATTATAAGTTTTTCAAGATTTCTAAGCTAAAGATAATTAATTAAATGATGAATATAAAAAGTACAAGTTGTCAGACGGAAATTGAAAAAGTATAGTGTGAAAGAAGTCTTGTATACAATTCCCATAATTTTTAGGTCCTCAATGCTGTAGGAGAATCTTATCAGATTTGCGAATTTAAGTTTTGACCGAAAAACAAACTTTTTTTGAGACCTCAAGCATCTTAACGTTTTTTTGTAGCCAGTTAATTCCATCTCTGCGTTTTTGTGTTTGAAGATCACAACTGATTGCGGGTAGTTCAAATTTAATTTATTCTTTAAGTATTGAATGCGTATCGGGTAAGAATATTTCTGTCAAAATATGCCAATAACTAAATGATTATATTATTTTATACTATATTATAGATTATACTATTTCCAGATGTCTCTAAAACAGCGCAAACTGGACGTGCGATTTACTGATTTTTTTTTTATTTTTGTTTTCATTTGTTCGCGATTTTTTTAATAACAAATTTATTGAATGATTTTCTCGAAATGCTTTTAAGAGTTTCCTTGACTCGTAATTCACGATGAACTCCATTCAAGTAGCCCTTAGGTTCCAAAAATAAAAAAAACAAACTTCTACTATAATTTCAAGAATTTTTTTTTAATTAAAATTGGAATACTTGCAATGAAGAATGTTTGTCAACGATTTGATGTTTCAGAGACATTTTCCGTGGTAGCCTGTTTCATTTTGTGGTCATCAACCGGTTTCGGGCGTTCGCCCATCTTCAGGATGCGTTTTGTCAGACAGTGTGATAACACAGACTTGCATAGAGCAAA
The DNA here is from genome assembly GCA_011037195.1 of Triatoma infestans. NCBI lineage: Eukaryota > Metazoa > Arthropoda > Insecta > Hemiptera > Reduviidae > Triatoma > Triatoma infestans. The sequence continues at coordinate 195,393 of JAAEAF010013672.1, forward strand.
TTCAGTTTATATACTGAATGGTCTTTTTAATTGTATTTAAACTAAACTATTAAACTAGGTCAACGGGAGGTATGGTGATGGTAACTGGATGTTTAATTAGTCAACAAGGTGATCTCTGGGCCAACGAAGCCTCAGTCGCCTTCGGGGTTTGGGAAGAATTGTGGTTGAGGACAAGTTAGCTGCTAATCGATTATCGGGTGTGTTGATAAGTTTTTGTGAAATCTACTGTAACGTGTTTAAGTAAGTTCGGATATAAAAGGATTTTTTGAGATCTTTATGTATAGAGTTAGAGGATTTTAGATTGAAGTGTTTGTAAAATTGGTTGGTTGATATTAGATCGTCTAGCTGATCCGTACAGTTCAAGTCCGTAAGTCCATATAAATGCTGGATAGATAAGGATGCTACTAAGCTTATATCTTTTGCTTAATTCTATTCGTTTAAGTGGTGTATGAGGATTCCTGGTCTCTTGTCGGGGAATAGCCCCACGTACCGCACATAGTCGGCTGAAGGAATAAAGTAAAGTAATGCCTATTTTTTCAGGCGGGCTTAACGTCCAACTACCAAATTAGGTGTCGTGGACGGGGGCGGAAGCACGTACTTTACTATTAACATTTTTTAAACAAATATAAAATTTAGTTATATACTGGATTCGAACTGGGGTCCTCCCACTTACAAGTCCATGCTCATAACCAATACACCAACACCCGCCCCGGGCTGAAGGAATAGGAGAATTATAATAAGTAGACTGGGGCAAGAGTGTAAAGACTATATATTTTGATTTATGTGGATTGATTTTTATTCACCATTTTTGCAGCTAAAGTTCTAGAGAATATAGATGTGATTGTAGAGGGCGGGCAGAGAGTGTGGGATCAGTATGTGTGGAGAGCATTGGAGTGTCGTCAGCAAAGGTGCACATAGAGGTAGAGGGATGTGAAGGTGAATCGGATATATAAAGTGTAAAGTGAATACAGCAGCGGGGCTAAGACATTGCCTTGAGGTACTCCAGCAAGAATAGGATGTATAGAGGATTGAGGATTAAGAAGTTTATTCCGGAAAGATAGGATTTGAAACTGATCCTAAATATTAAAGCCAAAATTCATCTTTTCCAAATAACTTTGATGTTTTTAAAACTATTTACAGAATACTTGTGTTTTGTTTTTTTAATCTCAAAATAGCTATTTTGAAACGTTTGGATAATAAAAATGAAAATACATTAAACATATTTTTTTGACTTTTATTTGATTTTCATTTTTAGAATGTAACACCATACTCTACTCTTACTCACAAGGATCAAATTACAGTTCCATCATTACCAGCAAAAGTAGGCTAAAGAAAATAATATGGAAAACTTCTATGTTTGTCTCACATTTGCAAAAATTATTTATTAAAGAAATATTTTTAAAATATGATAAAAAAAAAAAAAAATTAATTTACCTTTAATTTAAATAATTGAATACTGATATAAAATGTTTATAAATTGTTTGCCAATAAATGGTTTGTTATAGAAGTAGCCACCAGAGTTAGTTAGCCAGAACATTTCGTATGGTCTAAATATTTACAAAATAGTAAAATGTGTGTAGGTTGTATTGCACCCCCACCAAACAACATAAACTCAAATCAGAATACGCGCATCTTTCTTTTTGTGTTTACAACGCTACGTTCAAACTGTTTCCAGAATTTATTCCTTGTTCATAACTTTAATTCTGTGTTATGCTCGCTCTTGATCCTACATTAACATCAATATTATCCGAGACTATGGGCAACAATCATGATCGTGTAAAAAAATTTTAATGTATTTTTAATTAGACAAGTTCCATTCCCTAATTTACTTCCAAAATTACATTTTATACAAATATTTAATGTAAATCCATTCAATTTCTTCTTTTATTTAATTAATTGCCTCTTTAAAAAAAAAAAGGTACCTTTTCTCATTGTTATAGGGTGTTCAAAACTTGGAACGAAGACTCGAAGAGTTCAAAGGAACCTTACCACCTTGTTTACGTATTAACAGTATTCACCCTTTTACTGCGGCTACAAATATCGACCAAGAATTATTTCCACATCTTGCGGTAAGTTTGTTATTAGCATTTATAAATAATGTATTTGCGATATTCACTATTCAGTTATTGGTTTAATGATCTCTTTCATGTTAAACGACTCTTTTGAAGGAGGAACAAAGAAGAGAAATTCTATGTGGACATATGCTAGAAGTGCTGTTTTACTTTCAAGTCCCCCCGCCCCCGCAAACCACGGTTATTTGAGATTTTATCAATTTATTTAAAAAACCAATCAAATTTTTTCAAAGATGCGGATATCAGACAATGTGGTTTTGCTAGCCTACAATCCTGCAAAGAAATATCTTTATTCTGGACTCCTACTGTGAATAGTAGAATTTTTCAGCCAATCTGCATAAGTCCAAAGTACTGATATTTAGGAAAGCAGGCTGATTATCCTCTGCTAAACATTGGCCATATAAGACTTTACCTGTAGAAGTCGTGCATGATTACAGATATCTTGGAGATCTTTTAAATACTAGGCACTCTTTCCCTGCCCATTTAAGGGAGGAGAAGAGTGTGGCGGCAAAGTGGGAAGTCAAGTAGAATTTGGGATAATTTTTTCTCAGAATTAAATCCTGCTTTGGTTCAGAATCCAATTCATTCTCTATTGTTATTCGTTCGATTTTTTTGTTATGCCTAGCAGGTTCAATCATACGAGTAGGTGGAAAAGGCCCAGAAGGAGTTGTTTGCCCTTCCTGACTTAACACCAACTGTTATGTTGTATTTGGAAACTTCGGTTGATCTGTTTACACTAAAGCTTTATTTTCATTATGTTAGAAAACTCTTCTCCCACTAATTCTTGTTTTCCTAGAATTACAGCAACTGAAATTTATCAATACCGAAGTGGCTAGTGTTTCAAGGCTTTTATCTAGAATCGCTTTTTCTCTTTGAGAACTTCTGAGGTCAGCCCAGTCTTCCTAGCACACGGTATCTCCTAAGTAAGTGTTTTGATCATGCCGCCTCTAGCTTCAGTTATATTGGAAGAGCAGCAAACACGCTTATTTAGAGCTCCGCTCCGTTTAAGTTACAAGGAGAACAGCTTTATTTAAATTAGATCCCTGTGGTTTCATAAAGATATTGACATCTGGCAATACCAGAGCCAGGAATGTCTTTTTTCACTTTGTGGCACAACACTCAATTTAACTGAAATACGCCTTCCTTCTCCAGTTGGGCCACCGTTCCCAATCCACATCTCTTACTGTTTAGATGTTTGGCTGCCTTCAATTTACATAAATGCGAGAATCTAAACTTTATTTATACAATGATTTTTTTGAGGAAACATAATCTCCCACCTCTCCAAGTCAAAAACCTTCCTTACATGAATTTTCTCAGAAAAAGTTTCAAATAAAAGTGATAAGTCTCGGTATGTATAATTTATTAGTGTACAAGTTTAATAAAACCCGTCTGTGTTTTTGTGAAGAAAGTAGCAGAAAACTAAAAACAAAAATCTGGCATGAAACACTCGAACGACTTCCTTTTATCCTAATTAATACAATTAATTTAGAAATTCTCTTTAAAATTGCAACGTTAAAATGTTTCGTTGGGCTGGCCATTAAACATGATGGTGGAGATTTTTACTTGTTGCATACCTGAGCGGCCTTATGCTTGTGCAAAATTAAACTAACTGACAGACTCCCCCCCCCCCAATAACCCCCTATAAAATCAATTTTTTCAGATAAATGTTACAAATAAAAGTGATAATAAATTTTTATTTATGTAGCAAGCATTCCAGGTTTAAAGAAAATATTGTAACCGTTTACGAGAAAATTCCAAATAAACTCAAAAACCTATTCTATACAAATCTCACTACCAGTTAACCGATTTTATTTAAATTTAGAATTCCATCAATAATGGGATCTAATTTTGGTTTGGTTCTAATCAATGGTTCATAATATTGTAACAATATTTTTATACTTGAAAAAAATCTATTGTTTTCAAGAAAGTCACGAAAAATTGAAAAACCCAGTCAATGAAGTCTGAACTCTTCATGTCTTGTCAGTAAATAAACCGAATTAGACTTATTTCCATTTAAATTAAACTCATAATACAAATTTGTTAATAAAAAAGAAATTGATTTATATATGTAAAAAAATTATATAGAATAAAGAAACTATATAGTATGTAAATAGAATATAGTAGAGTATTCAAAACAGAATTGAACAGAGACGGGAGAGAACTAACTGGTGGCTATAGTTCCCAGGATTCGTAGCTTCATTAAGCCCATCATGGAAGATAATGCAAACGTCCCCGCAAAATCTTAAAATTCCTTTCTCGAGAAATATTTCAAATAAAATGTTAGGTTTATATATTTTCGTAGTAAATGTATAATTTTTGTAAAAAAATATACTATTTACTATGGATCCTAAGTACTTAATGTTAGTAAATATTGTTGTGGTGGTTGGTTCCGCAGAGCTGGAAAGCATCAGAGACATATTCCGTGATAGCCTGCTTGTTTTTGTGGTCATCGACCGGTTTCGGGCGTTCGCCCATCTTCAGGATGCGTTTGTCAGATGACACAAACTTGCACAGAGCAAGTTCACTCACTCCAAGTGATTGTGTAAACTGAATTTGCTCTGCGCAAGTCTCTGTTATCACACTGTCTGACAAAGCATCCTGAAGATAGGCGAACGCCCGAAACCGGTCGATGACCACAAAATGAAGCAGGCTATCACGGAAAATGTCTGATACTTATTGTAACCTGAATAATAGAAACCATTATACTTTTGTCATTATAGGAACCTAATTTCTAGGATACGCTCTACCCTGAGGTAAATATCTTTATGAGGAGCCACAATTATTAACTAACCTTTTAACCGCTCAAAGAAAAACTCAGAACATGTATTTCTGGTGATAATTTTATCTCCGCAATTATCCCTCTAAATCAATTAGTAAGAGAAATAAACAATGTAATATGCAGCTGTTGCTTAGATAGATGATCTATTTCTAGGAATAACCCTTATTCAATAAATAGAGAGAAATATTTTGTTAATTACAAATATTACTAACAATATATAATTTAAGGGATTTATAAAATGGGGAGGTGGGTTATTTATTAATTTAGTATAACGTTGTAATGAATTGTTTAAACCTTTTTCCATTTAACAAAGTTTTAGCTTTATCAAAAGTTTTGCTAATCGTTTTAATAACACTGGTTAAATTTTGAAATAATGGTTTTTTAATTCGAACCACAAAATAGATAATAATATTAATTATTGCAAATTAATTTTACTAATTATAAGATAATTAAATACTTGAGTTAATTATGTTTCGCAATGATTTTTTATTATTTTTATTTGAATTTTTAGTTTTACGCTTTTATTTACCTTAATCTAACTGATACAAACTAGTCTCATTTCTGTAGTTAGCTCTGGTAAATGTTACCGCCATATTTTATTTAAATTAATTCTCATAATTTTAAAGTCTTATTTAATCTTTTCTTCTAAGCTTCATCTATTTTCGCATCCTGCGCAATGCAGGATTTCATAATACTGTTTAAGTTGCTTAGTGTTTTTGTATTAAATTGAACTCATTTTTCCTTTCTGGTAAGAGAGAGAAAGATATTGCGATGTTAAGAATTTCCATAATTGAGTTTTCACATTATCATTAAGTCTATGTTTCTGTATTTATAATACTGTTACTGTATTAAATGGTTGATGAGATGGGGTAATTGTGAGCGTAATCTTTATCTGGGCGTTTTATTTTCAAGATTCGTGGATGGATAACTATATAAGAAAAGCACTAATAGTAAGTTATGTGAATGTACTTCCGTCTATAACCTAATTGGACGTTAAGCCCGCCAGTAAAAATTTTTTTCTTGACATGTTTTAGATCTTCCGAACATGAAAGAAGCCAGCGAATAATATCTTCCCCTCTGTGGGTGTGTATGTGTGTGCGTGTGTGAATGTCTGTGGACAATTTATCTCAGAAACGAAGTAATTTTCAATGTTTTTCTTTAAAATTGATATAACTAATGTTAAATAGATTTGTCTTTTCAACTTTTATTAGCAATATTTCTTCGTGAATACTTATTTTAATGGGATTTTAGGGAAGTTATGTTTTTTGGAGTCCCTTTAAACTGATGTTTCAGTATAATGTACGGTCTCATTACTGATATAAGAATAAAGGCATTAAAAAAAAAAAAACTGTGGCGCAAAGCCCATGAAGGGCCAAGGCATGCCAGACGGCGATGTATATTGGGGGACGTGTAGTATAAGCACGCCACAAGTTCCCTCGCCGTTTAGTTCCGGCCTTCGCTACCTAGGTGCGCTACCAATTGTAGCTTCCCACTTTTTCTCACAATGCTGGGTCAACACAGGCTTTGCCTTCAAGGGAATCGAACCTTGAATTCTCGTACCAAAGGCGTGAGCGCTAGACTAACGCGTGAGGATAAATGCACTAAATATTCAGTAAAAATTTTAAAATCATAGAAATGTTATCCAATAGATATCTATTGTAATAATAGAGAAAAACGTTGAGCATTTTACACATTGTATACTGCTGGTATTGTGAATTTCAAATAAGTATTTTTCATATTGTTAAGTTGAGATGCCATAGGTTTTGACACTTCTTCCTAGAGTGATGGACAAATATTAAGAATATCATTTGCACTTGTAAAATAAATACAAGGGAAATCTCATTATTTCAGCAAAAAGTATAACAAATTTTGCAACTGTGAGAAAGAAGAAGTAGAAGAAGTTTAAATTGAACAAAAGTAATTTCTCTAAATATGAGAATAAAAGGTATTCATTATTTAAAATAGTCTATGGTTGAAATGTGATTGAATTTCTATCTGGTATCTTAAGCAATTATTTCTTTTATCGAATACAATTCATGTTCTTATTCATATTTGAATTAGAGAGAGAAAAGGATTGGACTCAACAATTTTGAGGGAACTAGGATTCCCTGGGGGATATTCTAGCTTAACGAAACTGTATATACTGCTTACAGGGCTTGGCGAGATAGTTGGCTAGCATGTGCTACTATTTGGGTTTAGCGTTCCCAAAGGCAAACTCTAGTTCATCACCACTCTCACACTTACTTCACTGTACACTTTGTACTGTCGATTGTATCCTGTGTAAGTACATACTGCCAAGCAAGGGAGTCATAATACATTTACTGGGTCGCTCAGTTGAATTTGACTCTGTAACCGTTCCCTTTCAACACGTATATATATATATATATATATATACTGAGTAAAATAATAAAAGTTTTTGTTACCATAGTTTGAATTTCTAAGAGTTTAAGAGAACTCTGTTCCTTGTCAATGCCAAAAGCGATTCATTGTTTCTCATCTTTGTTTATCTTCTAGAAAAAAACACCATTTTTTTTTTTACTTCATCGCATTTGTAACAAATGTGATTAATTTCAGTCAATTTGTAAATATAGTGCACTCTATTTTTATGTTCTCTTTATATAAATATTTAGACAACTGAATGCTGAAGTGAAATGTTGTTCAGTGTTGTTTGATAAAAGTTCAGTAGTAATGTTTGGAGAAATACAAATTTAGACATTTCTTTCAAGCAAGAATAACTTAATTTCATGATGATCAAGATTAATCAATGATTGTAGAATTCACAGAGTCTTCTACTCCTAGCTTGCAAAAATTAGCCATGGCTGACCTTCACCGTCTCAAAATGGTATAAAGGATATAACTAAGATCATAGTAGTTGGAACTTATGGAATGGCATGTCAATATTTCAACATTGCTTGAAATAGATCACTTAGGATTAAATCCAATTTTGCATAATTACTATTTTATTAACGAAAGCAACTATTTTATTACATTAAATAATTTATTATCAAATATTTAATATTAATATTACTTAGACTTCATGGCCATTCTTAGCTACTTCACTCAGATTTTTTATAGGTTGTTGAAATAAAATCTACCATAAATGAGAGTTATAAACTGGAATATTCAAGAACTGAATTCATATCCACTAAATTTAAAGATTAAGAAATGGAACTTAGACGATAACAATATTATAATTAATTTACACTTTTACTTTGTTTGATTGCTATTAGAAGAATCATTGCATTCGTGTCAACTTTTCAAAATTGTGATTTCACCCGGTATTCATTTATCTTGTCGTTGATACCTGATGCAAGCTGGAAGAGAATCTCTGGATGGTTCGTATTATAAAAAGAATTATACACTTGCTCTAGGTGTATTTATCTCACAGGTTTAGGTTCTCCATTTCTAGTCATAAGATCATATAATGGATGTGAGAAGGAGAGAGAAATAAAGAGAATGGATTTTTGAGAAATAAACTAGATGATATGCTGAACACGGTATAATGAAAGAAACGCTCAAACCGCAAGGGCTTTACTAGTATATAGAAGTTAGGTAGGGAGAGATGTAGACTGAGTAGTGAGAAAGGTAGTAGAAAGTTGATGATTGGTTGTTAACTGGTCGCAAACTGTTGTGGAACTCTTCTCCCTGTAGGGCTAGCTCGGCAGTATATATATATATATAGACTTCCACCCTAGTCTGGCCTAGATAGCCTAGATAGTTATTTTTCCTAGTTATTTACTCCAGTAAACAAACAATGGCTATTTATTTTTATCTTTCTTCAAAGTATTTGGTTTTCTTTTTTTTCTTTTTCTGATTTTAAAAATATTTTATGGTTAGATTGTACATTTCCTTTCACAAAAGCCGTTGGTTGTAAAATTGATCCACTATAATTTATCTACTTTATTACTAATAAGCCATTAATAATACATAAATAAACTGTATAGTATAATGTTTAAACATACAATAGTAAACCATAAACCTAATCATATTGAAATGTAAAATTTAACAGATTAATTCCTATTTTGTTTTGATTTTTTGTCATCAGTATAAATTAATTTTCTAATCGTAATAAACGACTACGAAGTTCTTAAAATGTTACCTATTTAAAACTTATTGAAAATTATGAACTCTATGAAAGATATAGTTTTTTCAATAGCATTCCGCCATGCCGCTGATCTCAGTGAAAATCTATAAATTTTCTATGGATTTATCACTATAAATTAAGCCGATGAATGTTGTTTTGAGAACTGAATTACTATCCTCAAAGCTAAAGTTAGTTTAAGGAATGTAACTTTATCGATAGCAATAAGACATTAATTTATAATTTAACTGCTATATGAGGAAGTAGTTAATTTGTCTTAGAGGTTTGTATTGAATTTTCTTCTCAATGCAGTGTCGGCCTCCTATCCGACAGTGTTATCCACACTGTCCATCACCGGAGAGTGAGATATAGAGAGGCTCCTAGGAAGAGAAGATATATGATTTGATTAACTTTAATATTACGTGTTTAATATTACGTGAATGCCCGAAATCAATTGTGTAAAGAAACAAAATAAACAATTCTAATCTTTCAGACTTCCGCAGCCATTGTCACCAATCTGGTCTTCGGGTTGAGACCGCTTCAGTAGTTTGTTATAAACCAACGTCCATCCATATTACAATAGGCTTCTTCAGTGAAACCACACTGACAAGATATTGAGTGATTGGTGAAGTGGAGGGGTGGGCGGTTAAATAGGGGTGGGGGAAGCTAACCTCCACCTCTCCATTGCTCTACACTACCCCACTCTATATCTTGTCAGTGTTGTTTCAGCTTTAGAGGAACACTGAAGAAACCTATTGTAATATGGGTGAAACGTCGGGTTATAACCAAACACTAAACAAATCTATCGGACAATCCCCATCATGCGATGCAAGGTAATTCTAGCATTTCTTCGCTAAGCAGATCCGCCCACAGAAGACCAAATTTTTCTGTAGATAGCGCAGTTCTAAAAATATCATTTTCAGCATTCTGTACAATTGCTGGATATTTTGATAAGCGCCTTTGACCTACCAAATGGTGAAATAAAATTTTGCTGAAAGGATTTTGAATTTTTGATTTTACTATCCATCTTGATGTGTTACCTTTTTTTTTTTTTTTGCCAACCAAACCAACCTAATTCCTTTCTAAAAGCTTATAATATTTCTTTCAATAAGGCACTTATATGTATTGCAGGTAAGTGAAGTAATAGAAGAAGCAGTAAAATCTAATTTACAATTGGTTGGTGTAAGACTGTTGGAAGGTAGTTTATTCTTAAGTGCCAGTGACAAGAATTCGTTGGAATCTTTACTAGCTAAAGGAATTACATTACGTACAGTACAGTTAACATTGCACGATGTATCAGCTGGTACAGTGGTTCTGTCATTATCAGGAGTACCACATCAATTAAATGATAAAGATTTAATTCATGTATTATCGCAATTTGGACCAGTCATAGGTTAATAATTATTATTTATTTGTTTTATTATTTTTATAATTGTAATTTATATGAATAGAGTTCAAGTTTCACTTGATTTTTGTTTATGAAATTGATTACCTTATATTGAATTTTAGACAGTCTTTTTATCTTCCTCATTGCAGGTATAATAGAAAGAAGACTGTATAGAAGTATAGATACTGGAGAAAGAGTGGTAAGGATCAGGCCTGCAGGTACGCTTCCGAAAAAACTATATGTCCAAGGAAGTGAGATCTCACTAAGACCAATTCCTCATCAGGAATTAGCCAGAATGTCTATACAACAAGTTCTACCCAAGCCAACTCTTCACATTAGGTATATTATTGTTATTTTTTTTGTTTTTAAAATTATAGAATTTATACTTTCTCTTCCTGCTACTTGTCAATATTTCTGTACTATACCCTAATGTGCCCCAGAATTAATTGTTTTGACGTCCCTTGAGCAAGGAAAAACATCTTTATTTACAAAAGGGACTTTTTCCGGATAAACTGAATTTATAAATCGAGAGGAAACATCCATTTATCTTCAGATTGCTTAGAATAGACGAGATATAGGATTGATGATCGGAACTATCATTCCCTTCTATGATTATTGTCCATTTAATGGACTGGTAAAAATCTTAGATAAAATGGGTCCAAGTCTAGATTTTTATCCCGAACTAAGTTCTCGTTGTTTTTCTTTGTCGTACCTATTTGGATCTAAGACACAAGAATACTGCAGAGTTTGGTCCCACAAATTGTTTAACTTATTTATACTTTAAACAAGTGTTAAAATCTCTGGAGAAACTGCTTTTACAAAGGATCTACAAGCTTTAATGTTTTTTTTCTTCACAATTAAAATTATTTAATTTATTGTGAAATGAAGAAATTAAGTTTGCTAGGAGGTGGCCATGAGAGATTAAGTGAAAAAATAAATTTAAAACAATATGATGTGAAAATAATCATATATAAAATAATGAATGTTCTTTAAACTTTATTTATACGAAACTTTAACATTAACTTTATACGAAACATACATATATATGGGGGGTGCTGGAGCGGACAAGTACCTAGCTGCCAGGTAATAAAAGTGATTACATTGTAATCCAGAAGAAAGTATCAATTACTTTGAACCAACCAAATAAAATATTTGAAATTTAACGCAGAACAAAACTGTTTCAAATAAAAGTTATAGGTTATTATCTGTACAGTTGGCATTTCAAGTGTAATATAATAAGCCCTTATAGTCTTTTTTTTGAGAGAATTCAACAATTCAAATACCTATTCTGTGAAGTCGTAATTCTGGTTAATCTTTCTTCAAATTTGGTAATCTATCAATGCTTTTAATGTAAATTCATTTTATGGACGCCGGAATCGTACGTTGTATGGAAGTGGTACTTAAGAGGAAAGCTTAACGAAATATACATCCAGAATTCCAGAAAAATCCATTTTTCCGCGAAGATATTACAAATAAAAGTGATCAGTATTTATGTGTGTAGATAATTAAGATAGATAAGGTAGATAGATAAGTTTAAAGAAAATCGTCCATGCCAATTGCGACAAAATCGCGAGAAACTGAAGAGGACAAAAAAATTCGTAAATTCGCACTTCTGGTTGATGGATTTTGCCCATAACCATCATGTCGGAGAGAGGTGCTATTATCTAAAAGGAATACCAAGTTTGCCCTTCCTGTGATTTTTCCTTTTTTAGATATTTCAATCTCTCTCTCTCTCTCACACACACACACACACACACACACATCTTCTTAAACCCATTTACAAAAGATGCAAATTTAGTAAATTAATGAAACAACTTTCTTCGTAAATTCTGATGCTAAACGTCCAAAGGAAACTCAAGAATTGAATTGGTTAAAACTCATAATCTCATTTAGACTGCTCCATTTTCTTGTACATATTTGATTTGGACAATATTGTTACAAGTATTGTAAATACTTTTTTTTTTATAAATATAATTTTTTATTATTTCAGGATACAAAATGGACTAACCGAGCCGACAAAAGATGCTACCGGTATATCGGTACCAAGCATGACAACCAGCGAGGAACAATCTTCAAATATTACATCTGGTTCAACGACCACAGTTACCACGACTGCTGAGACGACCATTGGAAGGACACAGCCTCCCACACCTTCTTCAGCATCTTTACATTCCATTCATAAGTAAGATTGCTTTTCTGTTTTTATATCAATTCTTTATTTATTTATTTTGCAGAATGCATAGGCTCCGTTTAGTATATAAGAAGTAGTATTCCAATATTGCTTCCAATCATGAATAAAGTTCTAAGTTCACAAGCTTTAAGAATCCTTAAGATAGTTTTTAATAAATCCGAATGGACTAGCATAGTCATATAGATAAATTGATGGCTAAATAAATTATTTAGATCTGCTTCCTGAGGGCCTACTAACACGTCTAGATTAATATTTAATTAATCACTCACCTTCTTTATTCTACAATCGTATACATCAATCAACAATTTCAATACAAACTGAGATTCACGTGTACCCTATGTAATGGCATCCAGCAGAGAGAAGAGAGGCTCTCTCTGGTTAACAGAGACTATTTTCTGACTTAGGCAGGCTAGAGTGGGAGAACCTATCTATATAAGCCAGTGAGAATCTATCTAGAGGATATATATCAGATTCAACCATACATCGCATCGTGTCATATCTCTACTCCCACCTTTTATTCTATCAAAATCATTATAAAGTCCAGTGCAGTTAGTGTAAACTTATAGCTACATTATATTAGTGTCTTCATATCTCGTTCATTCAATCAAGCCTAATTTCTCTCCTCAACAACTCCATTATACCTATACAGTTTCACTACTGGTACTACAACTCATTGACACAACAGAACATAAGAAAACTCTTTGGTTTTTATTTCTGCAACACAGGCCCTTATACCAACTTAACAAAACCCATATCTGTTTCTAACAGTCTTTTTCCTAGCCACTACCTCATTGATCCTGGCGTCCGTTGGGCACTTTCCTTGCCATTCACACTTTATATTGTGGTATCCGAAAGTTGATGTGTGGACTATAAGTTTACCATGGCCAGCCTGTAATAGAATTTCGCGAGCATTGCAATTAGTATACTTGGTAAGGATTATATCAAAGGCATTCGCTGACTGGCAAAGGAGACACAATTGATTCTCTGAGTCGCAGTAGCTTTACTTTTACCAATTCCTCCAGATAGATGCACATCTCCATCTAGCCATAAGAAGGATGCTATCGTTTCATTGCACTAAATATCTTTGCTGAGTGTCTGGGTGATTGATAGAACGATTGATTCTCAAGTCATTTTTATCATGTCTGCTTCTTAATGTTGCTTCTAATGGACTTTCTGCACTATTACATGAGGAAGTAAAACACCAGATCTTGAAAATAAGTATGTCAATACTTCTCTTGATATCCTGTATTTGAATGTAGTTTAATCAGCAGAACAAGATCAAGATATCTGAAATGTAATTGGTGATGTTGTGTTGTAGGAGCTTGTGTGTTTGTGGTAGTAGTTGGTGTAGCACGAGCGGTTTAATAAAGGGGGCTTGTGAGTATATATGTTTAAGAGAGAAGTATCAGAAATAAGAAAGTAGTCACCATTGCTAACAATAAATATATTCTAATAAAATAATAACTACAAGTTATTTGCAAAGATATTATAAACTTATTAATATATTGTGAACTGCACGGATTCTAAGATAGCGATTCCTAAAGTAATGTTCTGGTGAATGTCTACTCACTATATTTGAAGGAATGTCTTCTAATTGTTATTTCAAATCTTCCCCTGTGAGAAGAAGGGTAGACAATGCTATCAAGGTTCATGACCTTCCTGCAACAGTACTTCTTCTACCTGGGTTACCCTTTTTGCTAACAAGCTCACATTTTTCTCAATTTTCTTCAATTAAAATAGATATAATTTCTTGCATCCATCACATTATCCCCCCTCCTGGAGAAATTTTTCGGCACAAAAAATTTGGGAGGTAATCTAGAGTTGAAGAAGCTTGAAGGTTATCCTCTGGTATGGCGAGAGAGAGAACGTCTTCTTCTCGAGCGAACGCTGCGTGAGTAATTGATCGCCTTGCCAGTTACATCTTCATCACCAACACTCGCCAAGCAGTGTTTGCCAATAAGAAGGTAGTCACCACTGCTAACAATAAATATATTCTAATAAAATAACAACTACAAGTTATTTGCAAAGATATTATAAACTTATTAATATGTTGTGGAACTGCACTGATTCCTGCACTGATTCCTAAGATAGCGATTCCTGATGTAATGTTCTGGTGAATGTCTAGCTCAGACTATATTTGAAGGAATGTCTTCTAATTGTTATTTCAAATCTTCCCCTGTGAGAAGAAGGGGTAAACAATGCTATCAAGGTTCATGAACTCTTCCTGTAACAGTACTTCTTCTACCTGGGTTACCCTTTTTGCTAACAAGCTCGCATTTCCCAAGCATTTCATTATATAATTTTCTTCAATTAAAATAGATATAATTTCTTGCATCCATCACATATCGTTCAAAATCATCCATCATTCCATAAATTTGCTCTTTACGGAATGTTTTTCTGTTTGGTGTCTCGCATATTTTCAACTTTTTTTTTTGAGAAATTTAAAACTTGGCGCTAGTCTTCCCACTGATGTAGCAGTTCTCAATATTTCTTGTTTCACTCCCACTTCTCCAAAAATTTGTGTACAATTCACGTATTCCTTGTAAAGCAAAAAAAAAATTTAGTTTAAGGTAAAATAGTGTGCATAAAATATTTCTCAACTAATTTCCCAGCCATTATCTAAGAAACTCAGAGTTTCTGATGACTGTTTATACAATTTTCGGGACAGGTCTTTAAAACTTTTGAAATATACACATAAAAATACATATTACTTTCTTTAACTGCTGCAATCGTGTCAATTTTCTGATTTCAAGTTTCCAACGGAAATCCACGTTTTGAAGTCCTTTGTGTCACAAAAAAAGTAGTTTTTAGAAAATGGCCTCGGTGTATGTGTATATATATGTTAACTGCATGGTCTCAAAACGAAAAATCGCAGGATGTTCAAAATTGGCATTCTGTGTGGATATCACCATGGGATCCAACAGGACTTACTGACGAATTTTCTCAACCGGAAGTACCACTTTACTGAGCCCACAAGGAGTATGTGTTGCATGCAGTTACTTGGGGAGTAGCGACCTCATGGGTTACCATAGTACTCAATGCACTTGGTCAGAACAATGCACTATACACACTTAAACTACATACACTTTACCCTATACACACAAAGACAAAGATAATACACAAACTAGGGTCTCCGTCCTAGTTACTGCGCAAGCCAAGGGAAAAGGTATGGATTACCTCAGTCGTAGCGCGGAGGACTAGCAATGCGGAGGTCCCGGGTTCGAATCCAGCATGCTACCTACAGAGTTTTCTCTTGCTAGGAACCTGTACAGCTCACTGATGGGCAGTGTTGTTTGTTTTTGCTCGGAGTCCGGTAGTGCACTGAGAAGGGCTTCGAAGGACACATAGATCTTTCTAGCCGCTGTGCAATGTTTTTGTTGATTTTCTCAAAAACAGCTCCAACGATTTTCTTTCACACGTTGACTGCGGATGTCGACAGCGTGTCGACACACCCCCTTCTTGCCTGGTGCGAGTGTCGACTTGGTTTTGTTTACTTTAAACTTATCCCTACTCTTCCAGCACAGCTCAAGCCAGTTGTTCTCTCTTGCCAGCACTGTGGAAAGATTAAAAAAAGTGTTTTTTTCCTGCAGCCTGGTATTCCAGTTTTTTGTTCATTTTTTTTCGTGATTAACATTATTATACATGTGTTATTAGTAAAGTAAAGTAAAGTAATGCCTATTTTCTCAGGCGGGCTTAACGTCCAACTACCAACTTAGGTGTCGTGGACGGGGGCGGAAGCATGTACTTTACTATTAACATTTTTTAAACAAATATAAAATTTAGTTATACGCTGGACTCGAACTGGGGTCCTCCCACTTACAAGTCCATGCTCATAACCAATACACCAACACCCGCCCCTGTGTTATTAGTATATTTGCATTAAATTTGAAATCTTATTTCTTATAATAATCTATTCTGAGCTCAAAGTGAGTATTGAAAAACTATTACTTTTTACTTATTTTATTTATTTTTTTATTTTTAGAAAATAAAACTGCATATTGTAATTTTATTGTAGAATAACAGTGTTATTTGGAAATGTTGGTATTCATTATGAATTATTTTTAAGTTTTTCATCATTCATCACAAATGTTACCAATTTTATTTGCTTTCTAAAAAATAAAAAGAGATGCGACACAGGTCGACAGCCCGGACCACGAAGAGATCTTCTTCTGCGTTGCGGGTGTCGTCACCTGGTTAATCCCAGAACGGATGTAAGAATAGGTAAAATACGTCATAATACAATCGAATTAGTGCAAAAGGAAACGATTGAACAAGCAAATCGATTCAGCACAGAGTATCGGTTCATGCCGACATGTTAAACTATACATATAAACAGCTAACTTTTATTTGCAACATTTCTCAGGGTAAAGTCATTTAAGGGGACATTTGGGGGAGGGATGGGGTTATGTTTTCCTCTAAAGTGCTACTTTAGATGATTATACAGTTCTTTCATCTAAATAATATTAATTACAATTAAATTTGTTATCAAATTTTTGAGTTTGAAGAAAATTGGTTGATTGGAAGTGCTTTTTTACTGAAAAGTTATTTCAGTTTTCTATTACATTATCAATAAAAACACCTTATTTGGAGACTTTTTTCCGTGAAAGTTGATTTAAAGAATTTTAGAGGAAGAGGAGTGTATAGTTTTCTTTAAAAAAGTCATTTTATTAAGTTTCGATTCTCCGGTTAATAAAAAATTGCAGAAAAGCAAACATTTAGTAAAGATTATAAGCTTGAAGAAAATCATTTATCACTTAAAAAAAACTAAAGTAAACTGCAATATGAGGAAGTCATGTGAGTGTTTCACACCAGATTTTCCTTTTGTCTGCACCAATGTGGATATGACCCGATGAAGTAGGTGGTTTCTCAGTAATCTATAAAATGTTGGTTAAAAACAGCGATAATCGTAAGACTAAACCTAGAGCTTATATGTAATTTTAAATTCATGATACTTCCCCAATGTCTGACTGACATCCCAACAGTTATTTAAAAAACTCCCTGATTCGCGGAACCATGGTTTCTGTTAACTGCTTACAAGATTCACGTTTGTTGGGTCTTTAAAACTTTTTCGGCAAATTATGAATAATATTTCATAAATTCTTTCATATTTTTGCCGTTTACTATAAACGTAGAGGATTTTATTTTGAAGATTTATTGATATAATTTCGCGTAAGTAGGTCAAAGAAACATTTAATACTGGATTTTATAACTTTGAAATGTTGTGATATAACACTCATAAAGCTATGATATATTACAAATGGGGCAATAGTTGTAGAGATGCTATCGTCAAAGCCTAAATAACACCATTCCTACTTTTGGAATTTCATCCAGGAGACTTGTGAGAGTGAAAAATGTTATAATAATTTATTGTTTAATATTTCATTTTTTTTTTTTTTAATTTAAGGCGCGTCAACATCTTTGGTCATTGGCGCCCGGAGCCTTTTCAGTGCACTGTCGGCCTCCGGACAGTGTTCTCTCGTTACAGGCAACACTGTCCACCACCGGACAGTGAGCTGTAGGGGCTCCTAGGAAGAAGAAATCTAAGGGTAGCTGGTCTCGAACCCCGCGTTCTCCGCGTGGGAGTCCAGCGCGCTAACCACTTAGTTATTCCCTTACCTTCAAATGGTTTAATAATTATTTAAAGAAAATTTGTATGCAAAAAACATTAAAAAAAAAAAAAAAAAATTATTTCCTTTTCAAGGAAGTATTAAATTGTATATTCAAATTTTCGGAAATTATATATTCAGCAGAAACACAAGTTTAGGAACCTCCTGAATCCTATAGAGACTGTTTTTTTTTTTAAAACATATTATAATGTGAACAATATGAGTCAAAAACAGGAAGTTCAATCTTATTGTTCTACTTACAAATACGTATACGCTTTGTTGTAAACAGGGATCCAACACAATATAATTCCTCAATCAAAATAAAAATAAAAAATCTGATGTGAAAACACTCTCTTACTGCAGTTTACAAAATTGTAAATGACAAATCTTATAGTTTCAGTACAAAATTTAAGGAAATTCGACGATTATTTTATTTAAAAAAACAAAAAAAAAAACGCGAAAACTGTTTAGTAAAAACGCACTTCCGGTTAATTAATTTTGTTTGGCTGGTAGACTTGTATAATCAGCTATGATAACACTTTAGAGAAAAAACCCCACCCCCTCCTCCAAAAAAACCCCCTTAACACGTTGACTGCGAACCCATTCGGCTTGTACCGATACTCTATGCTGAATAGATTTACTTATTCAATCGTTTCCTTCTGCACTAATTCGATTTTATTATGACGTATTTTACCTATTCTTACATCCGTTCTGCAATTAACCAGATGTCGACACCCACAACGATCTCTTCGTGTTGCGGGCTGTCGACACTGTGTCGTATCTCTTTTTTTTTTTAGAAAGCAAATAAAATTGGTAACATTTGTGATGAATGATGAAAAACTTAAAAATAATTCATAAAGAATACCAACATTTCCAAATGACACTGTTATTCTACAATTAAATTACAATATGCAGTTTTATTTTCTAAAAATAAAAAAATAAATAAAATAAGTAAAAAGTAATAGTTTTTCAATACTCACTTTGAGCTCAGAATAGATTATTATAAGAAATAAGATTTCAAATTTAGTGCAAATATACTAATAATATATGTATAATAATGTTATAACTACAACCACGAAAAAAAATGAACAAAAAACTGGAATTCCTGTAGAGATATTGCTGGAAACTGGAAGAGTAGAGATAAGTTTAATGTAAAGTCGACACGCTGTCGGCTCACGCACCAGGCAAGAAGGCGGTGTGTCGACACGCTGTCCACATCCGCAGTCAACGTGTTAAATGACTTAACCAGAAGAAATGTTTCAGATAAAAGTTGTAGCTTTTTATAAGTTTATTTCACATTCCTATAAGTGTAGAAAATAGTTGGAGTCATTTTTAGAGAAAACAGTAGAAAACTGAAAAATACTTTTCAGTAAATAACGCATTTTCGGTATTCCGATTTCTTTTCAATCTCGCAATTTCAATAATATATTTAATTCTAATTACTATTATTTAAATGATAGAATTGTGTAATAAACTGGAAATATCACTTTAGGAGTAAAACCTAACCCCATCCCTCCCCCAAAAGTGCCCTTAAATGAATTTTTCCAGAGAAACGTTTCAAATAAAAGTTGTAGTTCTTTGTATGTATGGTTGATGTTTGAAGTTTAAAGAAAATCGTCAGAACCATTTTTGAGAAAATCGCAAAAAAAGTAAAGAAATCAACTTGTAAAGTGGTACTTCCGGTTGAGGAATTTTGATAGATAAGGTACTGTCAGATCCCATGGTGATACCTAAACGAAATATCAAGTTTCAACTTTCTACGGTTTTTCGTTTTTGAGGTATACTACTGTTCATGTCCATATATACACACACACACACACACACACACACACACACACACACAACACACAAACAAACACAAACACCATTTGCTAAAAACCACTTTTTTTGGACCCAGGGGACCTCAAAACGGATATTTCCAGTGAAAACTCGATATCGAAAATTTGACACGATTGCAATACTTCCTCAGAACTAGAAGTAAGAGAAAGTAATAAAAAATTGACTTTTTCACTCGAGGTTTTTTTTTTTTTTACTTCCTCTTATTTAGATACCGAACACTTTGTTGTAGTTGAAAAAGAAAAACATTAATTTCTAAGTTAATAACAAATATTTCAAAACAAATTATATGCTATTATTATTACATATAAAAATATTAATTAATATAAGTAATATTCAGGAATTTCGTGGCGGTATTTGAACTGATTTACATATTAGATATGGTCTGTATCTGTTGTTTTCGTCATGCGTTAAAACTTTTTAATTTTTTTCGAGCAATTTTGAGATGAATGTTTAATAAAATAAAAAAAAGAACAGGAACAGAAATGATTTCTTATTTTGTATTGTTATTACTTAATTAAAACCCTTATTAAATTATATAAATTTCATTTTAATGATTGAAGAAATTAAGATAATAAAACAGCATAATTCCGATGTATTTTGCGTTTGATGATGCTATCAATTTCTCAGAAATGATACCAATTAACTTTCCAATATCTGTTAAAAAAAAAAAAAAAAAAATCTGAAAATGAAGCTCCCACTCATCTGTTAATCCTGTTATTACAATATTATATGAGGGAAGGGATTAATTAGCTCAGTGATAGCGCGCTGGACTAGCAACGCGGAGATCTTGAGTTCGAATCCAGCATGCTACCTTTAGATTTTCTTTCCTAGGAGCCCTCTCACAGCTACTCTCCGGCGCAGGACAGTGTTGTGTGTAACGAAAGAACATTGTCCAGAGGCCGGCAGTGCACTGAGAAGTCTTTAGGGGAAGCTTAGAGGGGCTTTAGATAGCATAGGGCTTGGTTCCTCCCCCACAGACAATTAAAAAAAAAAATACAATTATATACACAATTTCAAATTTTCTTCAAACTTCAAATTCCCATAAATACCCACAATACCCACAAATACCAACAATACTACCCAAGATAGGTAGAGAAGTGATTATATTGTAGAAGAGCATGCTAATAACATTGAACCAATTTCGTATAACATTCAAATTTCACACAACTATCTATAATCAATTTTTTTCAGATAAATATTACAAATAAAAGTGATAAGTTCATATCTGGCAATTAGCATTCCAAGTTTAAAGAAATGTTAAAATCCTTTTCGAGACCCCCCCCCTCCAAAAAAACCACTTTAAATAACTATTTTCTCAAATTTGGAATTTACCTATTTTCTTCAAATTTGGAATTCTACTAATAATACTTTTAATTTATATTAAAATTCCGTAGAATCACATATTATATTGAAATGGTACTCTAGAGGATAATTTAACGTTATCTGAAGTTTTCAGCAAAATCCGTCAACCGGAAGTGCAATTACACTGAATTTTATTTTTCAGTTTTTCACAATTTCCTTTAAACATCACATACTATTTCATATATAAATCCCCTTAAAAAAATTTAAAAAAGTAATCTTTAATCTCTAAAAAATCATTTTCCACTGAATAAAAGTGAGAGGGATTTTAATCAACCACACCTAATTTGATGGCTGGACGTTAAACCCGCCTGAAATAATAGGCATTACTTTAGTTTTTACTTTTTTAATTACATCTAATAAAGTCCGAGGCCATGGCCGGGAATCGAACCCAGTACCACCAACATACTGCGGTCCACTCAAGTAATCTATTACCAAATTGTAATACTTGTTGGCCGTTATGTTTCTAATACAAAGTATTTTTGCTCTGGGCATTATGTGGCCGATAAGCAGACAGTTACAAACATCATATGTATCTATTACATACATTATCTATTTTATATAATTTACTCACAAAAAATAGAGTTACTCTAATACGATAGTTTTGAAGTCCCACAACCCTTTATTCTTCTATAAATGTCACCTGCATTTCCACTACTTCAACACATTGCAGATTGTCTTTGATTATTTCACACTCCTTGAAGTACATCATTTCATAAAAAAAGTTTATATATTTATATAAAATGTATTTACTTAAATTTTTGTCCAAATACTGTTTTATATTTTTCTAGGTTTTGAAAAAAATATAAAATATATCTAAATATTGGTGGTCTTTTACATTATTTTTATAAACTCACTAATTTATGAAAAATATTTTTACTTTTAAACAGACTTGAGGAGAGGTGTCAAAGTGCTCCCGCTGGCACTCCAGGCATTGGTCCATCTCCAGGTCCAGTAAGAAGAGGTCTCAGCGATTCTGAAGTAAAGAAAAGTAGACGTACATCAAAAAGAGGACCTTCACCTTCTTCATCTTCAGAACAAGAAGTAATGCCAAGAAATAATGAACAATCTAAATCAATTAGATCTAGAAGAACTTCAGGTTTGCCTAAACGACAAACAGAGGAAGAAGCTAGAGAAAGATCAGTTTCTCTCAGTTCTAGGGGAAGCCTTAGAAGAAAGATGTCTATGACTGGTAGGGAGACTGGAAAATTGCCTTGGTGCGCATGTTGGGGAAACGGATGTCTCTAACTAAATTTATTTTTTTTTGTAAAGTTTGTTTCTTTCTTCATAGAAATATATTATATGAGATTCTTTAGCTTTCCAAAAATGTATTCGACTTAATGTATGAATATACCATCAATTTATATCTTACTTTGTAGTAACTCAAATAATATTGAAAGAATTTTTCTCCTCAGTGTTACAGAGAAATAATTTTTTCTGAATTTATTCTATTTCATGATATTTTTTCAACCGACATATTTTCAGAAATTAATGCCGCAACAATTTTTCCTGAAAAGCATTATTTAGTTGAGTAATTGGTGAAGTACATCTTACACAAACAATATACATTCCGTTTTATCCAAAAACTATTAGAAACTAGTTATATATAAAATCAGAAATTCCAATAAATTATTATTTTGCCACAATTTTAATTTATATATATAACAGAAATGACTTGTATATATGTATTGTAAATAAATATTTATTGTACTTATCGACATAAATATGGTGGTGGTATTTTATCTTATAATTTAAATTTACCAAATCTACATCTCATTAAATATTTCTCTTGGTTATTTATTTTATTATTAAAATGTTACAATAGATTGTGCGTTTTTGCATGCTGATTGTAAACAAAAGGCTGAATACAAACAAACATATATCCGATTTATTATTTATTAGATTTTAATAATTACTTCCAATTGGGGAGTGGAATATCGAGTACCTCCCCATAGAATGAATGGATATAAGCTGAATGTATTTATTTGTGTGAATGTATTTATTTGTGTGAATGTATTTATTAGCGTGAGTGTATCTAATAGCGTGGGTGTATTTATTAGCGTACGTGTATTTATTAGCGTGAGTGTATCTAATAGCGTGGGTGTATTTATTAGCGTACATGTATTTATTAGCATGAAAGTACTTATTGGCTTGGGTGTTGGTGTGGATATTTTAACTTAGAATTTTATCTGGGGGGTGCAAGGAATTTTTTTATAGAAGTACTTCACCCCCAATTCTAGTCTATTTAGTTTTATCTTACTAGTTTATTTGGTTCATTTTAGAGGGTGGTAGAACCTTTAAAAGAGTACTCCACCCACATCTGAAGCAAATAACCCTTTTTATATAGCTTTTAGTAGAGATGATGTGGAAAATATCGTTTGCAGGTTATGTAAACACTACTAGTACATAGATTTCATATCATGTTAATACGCGATAGTTGATAGGTAAAAGTGAGACAAACAAAGTGAGGCAGGGGGTGGCTATAATCCTACCATTCTGGTATCCCCCACTTAGGTGAGAAAAGAAGAACATGGCGTCACGCGTCATTGTCAGTTCTCCTCCCCCCGTCGACTGGCTTCGATGGCTAAAGTGAGGAGGAGACGGCATGACTGCTACAGTACCCCCTGGTTCCATGCTACTTCTAATGGAAGCTGCGATGGATATCGTGGGGAGAAAGAAAGCGCCATCCCAGCTCGAGTGGTCCTAAATAACTACTTCGGCGCTAATGACCTAAGTTGTCGATGCGCAAAAAAAAAAAAAAAAAAAATTCCAACTTTAGTTATTTTTTATGTTTATGTACCAGAAAAAAAGTAGGTGTAAATGTGAATATGGCTGAATTTAACTTTGGAAATTAAGGTAATATTACTATATTTATTTTAATTAAAAGGATTTCAATGCCATTGATTTATGCTCCGCAGATCATGAATAAGTCCACACAGACAGTTGTTTTTAAAAAAACTCCCTTTTTTTTAAGCGATAAGAAACAAAATGTAAACTATACATGCAAACGAAAGCATAAGAGGATCTGAGCAGAAATGGATCTGTTCTCAGCATCTACTGAGAAAGCCAATATCTATTGCGACATAATAGATCTATTTGGCATGGTCCCATGGGTGAGTTAGTAAATTGTAATTAAAATGAAGTCATCTGTTAAGTAGTACAAGTGAATACTTTGTGAGTTTTAAGGGTGGTGCGCTAGTATACTTTTGTGGTGCGGGTATACTAATCCCAGATTGTTGCAAGATCCTGTGTGTAATGTATGAGTGTTGTAAATAAGGATCAGTGTAGTAAGTGTTTATTGTTGTTGGGCAGGAACACCCGCAGAGAGATACCAGTATCCCTGAAGAAAAGACTATAGCCTATTTCTTATTCAATGGGGGTTAAGTAGAGAATTCGCCAAATAACACTTCTGAAGTTGTTCATAAAGATAGGTTAGAAAAGAAAAGAGACAGATTTGATGCTTTCATAAGGATGATGGGACTATTTGCTTTTGGAATTTGGTCCTGATTCCACTTAAAAGCTTTACTCCATTCAGCTTGAACAGTTACATCACTTTATCTTATTAAAAGTATTTAAAAATTATCTATCTAAATTCAATGGGACAACGTCAAGTTCTGCTCTGCACAAGTCAGTTGAATTTATCAAATTCAAGGTGTTCTAGCTTAATAGGTGAATAAAATAAGTTTTTTTTAAATAGAAACCTTAAGATATCCTTTGTCAGAATTGATAATACAGTGTGTCTGTTTTGATTTAGATTATCAATATAATCTGATGAACGACATAATGGTTATTCATAATAAAAAAGTCTATTTCATACTTAATTTTTAATTTCCAAATTGGTAGTCAGGTGGATGAGTCGAGTCGCTAAGACTGCCACCACTTAGCCACTTAGCCTTCATTAGCCACTAAGTGGTTGACTTACTTCTGACATAAGATACTGGTAATGATGGCGGTGTGAGCAGGAGAATAATTGTACAATTATGTAACACTCACTTCCTACCACTCCAGTTTTAACAGTATTAATTTCCAAACTGTCTTCAAACTTGGATTTTTTGCTAAAAATTTGATTACTCTTAGGTTTAAGGAAATATAGAAGGTGGTGGAATAATAATATTTGATGATGGTGATGGTGTGTAGTAGCTTGTGGTGTGAGCGGTATTGTAAAGGGCTTGTGTGTAGGTTTAAAGAGAAGAGAAATAATAAGAAATAAATAAGAAAACACTGGTAGATTAAATTAAATATATTATCTTTAAAGAAATTTAAATACTTTTCAATATCACAATAATATGCTTATAAATCAATTACTTATCTAGGATTAAATGCTAAACTCTTATAACTGGCACTGAAGATAAGAGAGCACTTCTGATACAAGTGTTCTGGTTCAATGTCTAATTCAGACTGTCTCGTTTTAAAGCAGAATTTAGATTGTCTAAATCCTTTCAAATAATGCTGTATATCTGGAGGAAGTGTATTGTCTTGCCCTAACTGTTTCTGATCCCTTTGTCTCTTCAATAGCACTGACTTTAATTTAATAGTACCTGACTCTAAAATACACTATTTTTGAAGGTAAATTCACTATTTATTTTCCAAAATTATTTCATTTAAAATATTGTCAAAATTCATTAAATTGTTTTTCCAAATTTATTTTTCCTAATTGCTATTTCCACTACAATGTGATTACATATGGATCGCACCACTCGGCCAGTAGTAATTGCGACAGCATCACAGATCGTCTCAAGTTCCCGCATAAGAACAATTTTCCAGAAAAAAATTTCTAAGAAAAGTAATTAGTTCATTATCAGTGCAATTACAGTGCCATGTTTGAAAGAAATCGTTGTAGTCGTTTTTGAGAAAAGTCCGAAAACTTAAAAGGACTCTTTTGCTTTTCGTAAAACTTGGAATACTAGGAAAACATAACATAGATCCACCAACACCATCTCACAATCCAGCAAACTGTACAGAAAAGGTGTTTTTAAGTAAAAATACTAGGTCATATGTGTGTCAGTAGTTAGTATGGATGTTTATTAAAAAAATATTAAAAAAAAAAAAATCGTTAATGTTTTTTTCCCAGAAAATTGCGAAAAAGTGATGGTGGGGGGGAAGATTCATTAAAGTTATACTTCCGGTTAAAATATTTTGACAGGAACTTTCATATCGAACACGTTACGGAATATCAACTTTGAATTACCTACTTACTCTTAGTGAATAGGAAGTACTGCGATCGTGCCAGATTTTCGAAATTAATTGAGTTTTCACCAGAAATGCATGTTCTGGAGTCTCTTGAGTACGACAAAAATGTTTTTAGCAATTGACTATGTGTGTGTGTGTGAACTTGAATATCTCAAAAACGAAAAATCTCAGGAAGCGTATTTGACACGAAAGTTTCGGGCAAAATCCATCAACCGGAAGTGCGGTTTTTTATCTTTTCAGTTTTTGGCGATTTTCTTTAAATTTTGTACACTATCGTACATATCGTATAAGTGCCTATAAGTTTTGTTTGTTTGAAACATATTCTTGGGAAAATTAATTTTTTGGACAGTAGCGTTTTGTATATATTTGTACGTTAGGTGAACGTAAATCAATATAATATATATAAATCTATATATATATATAGAGTAACATAGCCAGTGGTGCAATCTAGGAGGGAAAGCATGTACCTCAAGTTCTCTTAGGAGCCGCTGGGAACCGCTGGCGACGCGCTCTAGTTCTCTCTGGAAGAATTGAGAACATTCTAGACACTTCTCCACCGGTATAAATAATGGGACCACA
This sequence comes from Triatoma infestans, assembly GCA_011037195.1. NCBI lineage: Eukaryota > Metazoa > Arthropoda > Insecta > Hemiptera > Reduviidae > Triatoma > Triatoma infestans. Next base: position 222,476 of record JAAEAF010013672.1, read on the forward strand.
GAGAGTTAGGAGAGTTTTTCTTGTTACAAACTAAGTGCACGTTTGTGGAAAGTGTATAAAAAGTGAACAAAGTGAACTTTTGTGGTTTGAACTGTGAATTAATTATTATTAAGTGTTGTATTTATAATTTATTGTGTAAAACAATAAAGTGGTGTTTGTCTTATTGAAGTTTAGATTATTTTATCTATACGAACCCACTTAAAACTAGTTGCAGTAGCTAGTTTAGAGGGAAAAACGTTACAATATATATATATATGTATTAATGATAGATATCCAAACTTGAAGACATTCGGTTAACCAGAAGTTTTTCCCCTATGTCTTGACTTCGGCTATTCAGCCATTCATGTCGCGCGTCCATACAAGAATGCGTTGGCGACTGATGCACGTTTAGTTGGATATCCAGAGGGCACGTGATAAAAATTTCTTTCGCGAACAACTTCATCCCTGGTTAACCAAATAGATTTTGAGTTTTGGTGATTTCTTAAACCTGAAATGCTCACTGCACAGATTATCACTTTTAAAATTATCACTTTTTTAGAAACATTTTCTCAAATAAAAATTGATTTCATTAACTATTAAACTTAAATTGCAACTATAAGATTGACTTGTCTATTCTTTTTAAAAGAATAATATAAAATGAAAATATCAAAAATTTATTAATCATTAAGTTAAATGGTGTGGGAGATATGAAAATATGCACAAGTAGAACAAATCAATGTGAAGAGGGGGCGGGGGAGTGAATAGTGTATATAAAGTGTTGTGTTCATGGCTCAACAGGCGTTACCATAGCAACTGTTTGCTACCCTTCTCTGTCAACGTACATCACGCATCTGATCCGTTCATATTTCATGTTAGTTATTGATATGGCAGCTCATATAATTTGTCTATAGATCGGACACAACCTTTTTGTCAATTGACAAAAAAAAAAATTCGGTACGAAACTTTTACATGAGTTTCTTAATTACAACATCTTAATTATTATTTGACAAATTATTTTCTACAAATTGGGCAATTTTACTAACTTTCTTTTCAATATTATATTTTACAACCTAAAGTCAGAATTCCCCAGGTGCCCCCTAAAAACTACTTATTGTTATTATTATTATTTGTCTATGGGGAGGGAAACCTACGCTATCCAAAGCCTCACTGAGCCCATATAGCTACCCCAAAAAAATCAACAACAAACCGGGTCTATAACAAAAATCCAGACCCGGATCTAATCCATCTAAGATTCACCGCAGTCCGAATAAATCGGACAGTAACCTTAAGCGGGAATAGCCTAAGCTCTTCCACAGACATCCTATTCCGATCAAAGGTCCTGAACCTAATTTCCTCACAACCCAGGCAATCAGTCATAAGATGGATGGATGTTTCCTCTTCTGTCTCACAGACTCTACAAAATGGATCCGGCGAGAGCCCCATTATGTAGAGATGTTTCCTTAAACCACAATGTCCAGTATGAGATCCAACCAGATGCTTGAGAGCGCTCCGTGAAAAACACAGCAACATCTCTCACTAATGGCCCTTAAACAATTCCAATAAGGGATCGATCCAACCAGTTGCCTGAGAGAACTCCGTGAAAGTCACAAGAACAACACATTAATAGCCCTGTCCGGACCTTCGATGAGCATTTTGGACTGCCGAAAACCAACTGAGCTCATCCATAAGGATGAATGTTATGAAGCTGTCCATGTCTGGAAGCCTGTCAGACATGTGCCAGAAGACACGCCAACAGCAGGCTCGGGATCAATGAAAGAAAGAGAGGCCGATAATTTGACAAACCTATCCACCTCCTCATTCCCAAGAATCCCCATGTGACCTGGCACCCAGACTAGAAGCACATCCTTCAGAGAAGAAAGCTCTTGCAGTTTATTACTCAGCTACTTACTCAGAAATAGTTTCAAGCAAAAAGTGAAATGTGTAGGTTGATAGAATATCGTAGAAAACGGAAAAAAAAAACGATTTATTAAAATTGCACTTCTGATCAAACTTCGTAATTTTAATAACACATTTAATTCTTATTAATATTAAATAGTGATAGAGTGATATAAATTCACGTAAATTGTAATCTAGATAATGTCACCCTGCCCTGGAAACCCCATTTCATGAATTTTTCCCAAATAATATTTTAATTAATGTTATCTCTTTATACTTTAGGTGATATATGTTTAAAGAAAATTATCGGAGCTTTTTTTTTATTGTTTTTTAGAAAGTCTCAAAAAAATATTTTTGTATTTCCGGTAGGCTGATTATTTTTCAAATTCGAAATTCGCAATGCTTCTATACGTATAGAACTAAATATTATATTGAAATGGTATTTTCACTTAGAACGTTACTCATCTCCTAGAACAGCTACAAATTCAATTTTTCTGGGAAAATGATACAAAAAAAAAAATGATAGTTATTTATGTTTGTATATATTATGAGAAGTTTAAAGAAAATCATAAGAATCGTATTTTGAGAACATCTCGAAAAACTGGACAGAAATCACAGTTCCGCCTAATTGGATTTTGACCGAAATGTGTTTGTGATAAAGGTAAACGAAATAGCAAAATTTGAGCTTCCTGTGTGGTTTTCCGTTTTTGAGATGATTTTTAACACGATGATGATCTTTAAACACGTTTTTTTGATGTACAAAGATTTAAAGATCACACAATTCATTTGTTCAGGTTTGACTGAAATCATTGTAGCCCCTCTATCTCTCTTTAACCCAACCGTTTTTTTTTTTTCTTTCTTTCTTTTTTAACAATGCCATTAGTTTGGCCTTTCGGCCATTCTCAAGCAGACTGGGGGCTGTTGGCGACACTTTGAGACCATTTAGTCGTGCGCTTGATGAAAAGCTAACATTGCCAGGTGACATTAAGTGGAAGCGGTCTATTTACCACCCCCCTTTGCCGCCCTAACTAAGGTGTGAGCTGCTTTATTTAAATCACTATCCATTCCTAAGAGAGAAATATGGAATTCTGTCCTATTTGAAAACTCTCGGTCCAAGGAAGACGTCGTCTTTCATTTCGTTGCAGACTGTACCATTCCTCTAGAACTTAGATTCCTATATTTTGGCAGTAAGAATTTGTCCAAAACACAATTAATTTCTTTTTTAAATTCATGCTTCTTGCCAATCACTTTTTCATTTAAGCACGACCCGCCTGGCAGTACCGTTATCAACTTGTACAATATTTCAATTTCTAATTTTCCTATCTTTAGTTATTTTACTTATTTATTTATTTTTCTACTTTTTTGTTTGTTTTGTTGTTTTATACTGTTCACTGTTCGTAATAATTGGATCAGAAATCAACCTCGCTTCAAACACATTCACAGATCAATTGCTAAGAACATTTTTTTCGTACTCCGCGTACTCCGGCATTTCCGGTGAAAAGTCAATTTCGATAACCGGACATAATTGCAGTACCTCTATTCACTAATAGTAAGAGAAAGTAAAAAAAAAAAAAATAGTGTGGAGGTAGAAAATGCCTAATAGATAAAATGTAACGTAATTTTTATGATATAATATACATTTTAATAGCGTTTTCTGCAAAGTAAGTCAACTATTTTTTCCAACCTTTGCTATTTATAATTATTTTTTTTTTTTTTTTTTTTTTTTTTTTTTTTTTTTTTTTTTTTTTTTTTTTTGGCGCATCAACTACTGTGGTTATTAGCGCCCCCAAATCATTATTTACTTTCTCATACTAACGCCGCTCGATCTGGGATGACACATGCTGCTACCTAGTTGGCCTCTTGCTCGCACAACACCTTGCTGAACAAGGCGGGGAAGAGCCCCAGGTTCTGAATCTTTCCACACGTCCCCACTTATATCATCAATCTAGTCGACCAGGGGGAGTGTGGATTTATGGTTGTGCCATCCCTTTAATTGCCACAAGTAATTTGAATAAAATTCACGACGAGTAAAAGTACTTTGGGTGTCATGTTGTATCAATATTTTCATTCTTACTTTTATGTACACTTTAGCTACATAATCTATTCTGAGGAGGCTATTTACTATTAAACTAGTTGGGGTGTGCAGTACTTTCAACAAATGTTCCTACACCCCCTAAAATGGACTAATCCTAAATTTAACTTAAACCTAGTGAGGTTGAAATACTTTTATAAAATTTCTTTCAACCCCAAAATAAAAAACCTAATCTACACATTCACACTAACATTCATGCAATAAATACATTTACGCTAATAAATACATTCACGCCAATAAATACATTCACGCCAATAAATACATTCACGCCAATAAATACATTCACACCAATAAATATATTCACGCCAATAAATACATTCACGCCAATAAATACATTCACACAAATAAATACATTCATCCTACACATTCGTACAAAGGGAAAGTACTCTATATTCCTTTCCCCTAAAATAGCTAACCTAGTTGGGTGAAGTACTCAATATTCCTTCACCCATGTTTAATTAACCTAAATACTAGCCTAAATGAGCCTATATATATTAATATCTTTTAAAAAAGCAAATAGCCTCCTTGTATAAGGAGAACCCTCTTGTAGAATTGCGCGCTTGTCATGTGGCAGGCCTGCTCTTTCTCTCTCTCTGCGCAGAGCCTGACACCCTTCCAACACGTGCGCCACTGTTAGCCTTTCTCCGCATCGAGGACATCTCGGCCTTCTCCCACCTATAAGGAGGTGCCCATGTGTCACACGTGTATGACCAATCCTCAGCCGTGTCAAAATTACTGAATCATGCCGCGGGTAGTTCTCGATCATGACATTTCGCACACGTGGTTTAATGTCTTTCAATTTTTCACTTATTCTGTCCCACCGACTTTGCCATTTTTTATTGATAATGTATTTCATATAAACCTGTAAGTCGGTGGGCCTTACAGGGGTGACATCATTTGTTTGTGTAGAGGCAGCTCGCTTGGCTGCCTCGTCCGCTCGTTCGTTACCGAACACACCAATGTAGCCCGGCACCCAGACGCCTTAGTCCCCAGACTAAGAGTCCCATACCCCGGCTTAGTTGCTGCCTTAAACTGTAAATATTTAGGACTAACGGGTCCATCGAGAACTTATCCCGGAGGGCCTGTAATGCACTTAATGAGTCCGTCAGTATTAGCGTTTTATTATAATTTTTATCTCGAATTAATTTTATGGCCTGGCAAATTGCAAACATCTCAGCTGTGTACACGGTTGCATATTGCGGAAGTGTCCAACTAAGGGTAACTCCCTCCGTGTACACAGCACTACCTACACCGTCGCCTATCTTCGACCCGTCTGTAAAGACAGGTCGGAAGTCATAATAAAAGTTTAATATTTCTAACAATTTTTGCCTATAGACGACGGGTGGTGTTTCCTCTTTTTTATGTGTTGCCAGGTCCATACGGACGCTTGCAGAGGGTAGTAGCCATGGGGGAAGGTGCGCAAAGCGCCAACCCTCCACTGGGCCAAAGTCTACTCCCTCCGCGTCTAAGAGCTCTAGCGCTCGGACCCCGAGGGGTCGCGTCCGTGATTGTTGTTGACGGTACTCTTGTTGAAGTGGGCCCTCGAATATGGTATGGAATAACGGATGAAACCGCTTTCCCCATATTCCGGCAATGTAGGTCAGGGTAAGCTGTTCCCTCCTAAGTTGAGGTGGTAGCATTCCTGACTCTACATATAGGCTTTCTAAAGGACTGGTCCGGAAGGCGCCTGTAAACAACCTAATTCCTTCATTATAAATTCTATCTAATAACTTCAGGCGTGATTTGCGCGCTGAGCTATACACTGGCGCTCCATATTCTAATTTGGAGCGGGTAAGCGCAATAAATATACGTTTTAGGATTTCCCGCTCCGTACCCCAGTTATAGCTGCCAAGAAATTTCAAAATATCGAGGGTTCTCCTTGCTTTCTTACATGTATAGTCTATATGATCCTGCCACGTTAACTTAGTATCGAATATAAGGCCTAGGAAACGGGTGCTTTCTTTATATTGAATAGGCATGCTGTCCAAAAATAAAGTAGGAGGACTATGCTCGTTCCTTAAGCGGCAAAAATGTAGACACACCGTCTTAGTATTAGAGAATTTAAACCCGTTCCTAGAAGCCTTATTAGCCACTCTGTCTATTGCCTGCTGTAGGGTTTCATTCACCTCGCTAAGATCATTCCCTGATAAATAAATAGCGAGGTCATCAACATATAAAGATATTTGGAGTGGGTCTCCTACAACTTCGGCAAGACAATTAACCGCCATCGTAAATAGTGTAACACTTAATACCGACCCCTGAGGTATTCCGTTCTCAAGAAAATGAGGGTCCGAAAGGACCGACCCCAGTCGCACCCGGAACCTTCGTGACTCTAGAAAGCCACGGAGGAACCTCGGCAGCTTCCCTCTCAGTCCCCATTCGTGACACTTTCGCAGAATCGCATATCTCCACGTGGTATCGTAGGCCTTCTCAAGGTCAAAGAACACTGCCAGCACATGCTCCCTCCGCATAAATGCATTTTGCACATAGACCTCGAGTTGGCTCATTTGATCCAACGTGGAACGATATCTGCGAAATCCCGCTTGATGCTGGCTGTAAAGTCCTCTCGTTTCCAACATATATACCAATCTATAATTAATCATAGATTCGAGGACCTTACTCAAGCAGGTGGTCAACGAAATAGGCCTGTAACTAGAGGGGTCGCTAGGGTCTTTTCCTTCTTTAGGGATCGGTATAATGACTGCTTCCCGCCAACCATCAGGGTATTGGCCCGTCTCCCATATGCTGTTATACAACTGGAGAAGAGCAAGCTTCCCAGCTGAGTTCAGATTTCTTAGCATAGCATATGGGATACCATCAATCCCTGGAGCAGTGTCTTTGCATTTGTTTAGTGCATGTACTAATTCATGGATTGTCAGCGGTTCGTTGTAAGCGTCATTGATGGCGGTCTCAAAATCGAGTGGCTGTTGCTCCACGTCACCTTTTCGTCGGAGGAATTCGGCCGAGTAACTTTGAGAGCTTGACACTTGTGCAAAATGTCCAGCAAAGGCCTCAGCCACGTCCCTAGGTTCGGTGACGACGACATCATTGATTTTTAGTATTGGTATCGACGGAGTTCTGCGATTGCCAGAGAGGGCTCTTATCTTATCCCACACCTCCTTCAATGTCGATGATGAGGAAATTTTCGACACATATGAGGTGAGGGTTTCTTTTTTAGCTTGGTTGATTAGATATTTCTCCCTGGCTTTTAGTCTTTTAAAGTTTATTAAGTTTTCCTCCGTCGGATACCTTTTAAATCTATTAAATGCCTGCTTTTTTGCCGCGTTGGCTGCCTTGCATTCCGGAGTCCACCAAGGAACGGGGGGGTCTTGTGACCCTCCCGCCAACTCTAGGAATGGTGCCACCGGCCGCATGCATCAACGCCTTTGTAAACATACGAGTATCGAGGGTGACATCCCCAGTAAGTGCTGGTGTCACCACTCTAGCGGCGTAAGCAGGCCAGTTTGCTCTTTTGATGTCATATCTCCAGGGGATCACATAATCTGATCTGGAGATGGAGCTCGATACTAAGATTGGGAAGTGGTCACTATGGTATAATTCATCCAGTGTGGTCCATTCTAAGCGAACTGCAATGGTGGGTGTTGCTACACTCAGGTCAATTGCACTAAAGTTTCCTGAGTGTGCATTAAATCGTGTTGCTTCACCACTGTTGAGGAGTATCATGTTAGCATTATCTATAATCTCCTCAAGAGTTCTGCCTCGAGCATCAGTCATAGCTGAACCCCACCAGGTGTTGTGAGAGTTAAAGTCACCCATTAACAACACCGGGGCAGGGAGCTGCGAGAGCAGATTCTCCAGATCACTTCTCTGCCAATATATATCTGGCAGGTGAATACTAACTAAAGTGACCTGCAGTGGTGCAGTCAGACGCACGGCAACAGCTTGTAAATCAGTTTGGAGGGATAGCCGTCTGCTGGAGATATTTTCCCGTACGCAGACAGCCACTCCACCGTGCGCCCTCCCACCTGGGGCAGGTTGCACCTCTTTGCTATAAATGATGTACCCAGGGATTCGTATGAGTTGCCCCGGGCGAATTTTTGTTTCTTGGAGGCACAACCCAAATGGTCGGTGTTCCGCCACTATTCGGCGTAAACCTTCGATGTTACTTGTATAGCCCCGCATATTCCATTGTATAATGGACTCACACATCTTTATTGTAAAAAATGACCACTCTGGGCAGGATCCAATTCGATTTCAAGGTTCTGGTTCTAATTGTACTTATACTATTTATGTTTTTCCCAAAATAACTAAGATAATATGGATGCATTGTTGGATATTTATATTTATACACATTCATTCAGTGGCACAGTTTTTCCTGGGTTTGCCCTTTGGCCAACCCTTTTTCTTACGTCTTGGAGGGCGGTCCGATATATTTCCACCCTCCGATTCTGATGCTTCTACGTCCGTTCCCAACAGTTTCCACTGTTGTTTAGTGGAACGAACGTTGGAGCTGGCGAGCATTTGTCCTTCACTTTCTCTGCTACTGCTCCCGCCAGTCCACCCAGTCGGGTAGGGACTTGGCAGGGTTAATTTTGGAGTCTTCCTCCTAAGGAAACGTTTTGGTGGACTAACCACCTTCCATTCCCCTTCGGAGGAAGTCTTTGGTTTAGGTGGTTTGAATTCCACCTTCTTATCACTCCCACTAGTTGTGGGAGAATGATTGATAGCCTATCGGCTATCAGTGCCCCTTGAGGGGCTTTAAATTTGAGTGGTGAGATATCTCCCACCTTTTCAATGGTTCCCCTCAAAGCCGGGGAGGTGTTACATGGTGGAATTTCTCCCACCTTTACAATAGCTCCCCTCAAGGACAAGGGGGAGCCTTTCGATGTTTGCCCCTGGACTGGGGCTGTAATTGTATGTGCCACTGATGTGGGTGCCCTTAACTTCTCAGCAAATGAAATTTCATTTGTTACGTAGGATTTGCTTTCCACAATAGCCCTTGCCTCGTGGTATGGTAATTGTTGCAATGTCTTTATTTTCTGTATTTCCTTTTCCTTTATCAGAATTGGGCACCCGGAGGATTTGGCTGTGTGATCACCGCCACAGTTCACGCAAATTACTGGCGGTGTGCACTCTCCTTCATGCAAGGGTTTGCCACATATGCACACTGCCTCTGAAGCCTTACATCTCATGGAGGTGTGTCCAAACTTCTGACATTTGAAACATCTCATCGGTGAAGGTATGTATGGACGCACCTTCAGCTTATAAAAAGCTGCTTCAATCATTTCAGGTGGCTTCGGGCGATCGAAAGTGAGGACAAGAGAAGCGGTGTCCACTAGGGACCCTTCCTGCATCCTCTTTATCCTCCTCACCTCTATTACTCCTTGATCTGCCAAACCCTCCTTTATGTCCTCAATAGTGCTGTTTAGGAAGTCCCGACAAGTGATTACTCCTTGAGAGGAGTTCAGTCTCTTGTGGGGACCTGCTTCCAACTCTGCATCCATATATTTTTGTAAGCTTAAGATGGCTGAAGCTTGGTTGCGGCTATCCGCTTCTATACAAATAGAGCCATCGTTAAGCTTTTTAACGCTCTTTGTCTTTCCTAGGTGGCTTTTTATAAATTTGAAGAGTTTGAAAGAACATTCCTTAGCGAATGATCCTTCCTTTTTCTTTATAATAAAAAATCTACCCCAGTTATCCTCTTCAAGGTTAATAAATTTGAATCCTAAGCTATTTTCCTTTCTGTGGCCGCCCTTGGCTTTCTTCCTTGGCGGGGAAGTAGGGCTATAAGGTTCCAGTGTGAACTGCACCTCAGATGAATGTTTTCCTAAAGAATTGTCCGTATTTGCGCCTGGTCGATTTCCAATAGGATCATCAGTCGATAGGGGATTAGGTGATTGGAAAGTAGGAGGGATAGAAATGGAAGAGTTTTGGATTTCAGTAGGAATAGGAAGGGGATTACCTGGAGTAGGGAAAGGATTAATTGGTGTGGGAATAGGATTAGAAATTAGGGGTGAAAGATTTGTTGGGCTAGGCCCAGATAAAGGTTTATGATTAGCCATAGTAATCACAATTAATTCGTCGAGGTACGTGGTCCCGCCTCCACGGACGCTCAAATGGACCCGGTTACTATCCGGGTGGGCCATCGCACCCCGATATAGTCGGGTGCCGCGGAAGGCAGCGTTCCAATACTGAAGCATCGACCCGTGCCCCCGCGACCCCCCTCCTAACCCTAGGAACCCGCCTGAGGCGGAATTCCCTAGCCTTCCTGGAGTCGGGCTATCCCCCAGGTAGAGCTCTCGGGTGAAGCCGAGGCCGAAGACATGTGTTGGGATCGGACGCCCGCAGGTCGTCGTCTCCCTCAATGCCCAGGATCCCCTTTTCCACCCTAGCCCCAAAGCCTCGTGCCGGCAAGCACGAGGGAGAGATATTTATACTCCGAGCTCTCAACGAGTGCGTGTCCTTGTTCATGCTGTGTGTGTGGTCGTCTGTAAAGGTCGAGTGTTCAGGTGTGAGTGAGTGTGTGTGGTGGGGAGCTCAAGTTTACCTGTGGGTGCGCTGAACCCAAGTAGCTGCACACATCAACTACCTCTGCAGGTCCTATGTGTAGTGTGTAGTGTTAAGGATGTCAGTTTGAGCGTATATTGTAGTGTTGTTAGGCTGGGAAACCCGCAGGGACGCCTAGATCCCTGAAGAAGTGGCTAGTCCACTTCCCCCTACGGGGCTCATTAGTAGTGTCTGTAAAAAAATATTTTCAATGTATTTTCTCAAACAACTTTCTCTTACTCCAGTTCTCAAAATTATAATTGACAAATTTTATAGTTGTGTACCAAATGTAATGAAATTCGTCGAACACTGAAAAAAACTGTCCAGTAAAAGCGCACTTCCGGTTTACTAATTTTCTTGAAACTCGGAATTTTGGTCATCTATTTATTTCTAATTAATTCTGTTTGGATGATAGAATTGTATAAACAACTAGCACTTTACAGAAAAACATAACCCCAACCATCCTCCAAAAGTGCCTTTAAATGAATTTTCCCAGAGAAATGTTTAAAATAAAAGTTGTAGATTTTTGTATGATTAGTTTATATAGGAAGTTTCAAGAAAATCGTCAGAGACATTTTTGAGAAAATCGCGAAAAAGTGAAAAAAAAAAAAAAATCATTTAGTGGTAATGTAAACGCACTTCCGGTTATCCGATTTTTTTTAAACTCCGAATTTCAACAACATATTCAATTCTAATTAACATTATTTAGATGATAGAATTGTTTAATAAACTGAAATAACACTTAAGAAGAAAACCTAATTCCACCCCTCCCTTACAACTGCCCTTAAATGAATTTTCCCAAAGAAACCTTTCAAATAAAAGTTGCAGCTCTTTGTATAAGTTTACTTTATATACCAAGTTTGAAGAAAATCGTCTGAGCCATTTTTTAGAAAAACGTGAAAAAGTAAAAAAAAAAAAACAACAAGTAAAGTGGTACTTCCGGTTGAGGAATTTTAACAGATGACCCACTGTCAGATGCCATGATTATAGCTAAATGGAATATCAAGTTTCAACTTTCTACGGTTTTTCGTTTTTGAGCTATGCTGTTCACATACATACATACACACACACACAACACACCCACACACACACAGACCATTTGCTAAAAACCACTTTTTTGGACTCAGGGGACCTCAAAACGATATTTCCGGTGAAAACTCGATATCGAAATTTGACACGATTACAATACTTCCTCTTGCTAGGAGTAAGAGGAAGTAATATATCAATAATGAAAAAAAAAACATGAAGCTCAAACTTGTTATTCCATTCAGATACTATGATTGTATCAGATACTGAAGTTTCGGACAAATCCACCAACCGGAAATTCAACTTTAAAATGTTTTTCTTACTCCCCTCCCCCAACGATTTTCTCGAAAATAAGTGCAACGATTTTCTTCAAACTTCGTAAACCATCTACACATGCATATATATATATATAGAATCAAGTATTGCACGTTCAATAGCCGGCGAGAGCTCCAAATTATTGACAACATAATAGCTAAAATGGGAATCTGTGGTCTAATTTAAAATCTTGACGCTGGTTGTGGAAGTCAGTAATTTGGCGATTGGCACCACGGAATTACGAATCTACAATTCCCAAAGAACATTGTCTTTTGGCAATATAGCCTTTATAGAAACTTCACAACAACATCAGAGACATTTTCCGTGGTAGCCTGCTTCATTTTGTGGTCATCGACCGATTTCGGGCGTTCGCCCATCTTCAGGATGCGTTCTTCAGACAGTGTGCCAACACAGACTCGTACAGAGACTTAGTTTCACACTAACTGAGGTGTTTTTTAAATACTAAACTCTTAAACTTTAAGTTTAAGAGTTTAAGAGTTTACTAACTAAGAGTTTAAGAGTTTAAACTGAGTTTAAGAGTTTAGTATTTAAAAAACACCTCAGTTAGTGTGAAACTAAGTCTCTGTACGAGTCTGTGTTGGCACACTGTCTGAAGAACGCATCCTGAAGATGGGCGAACGCCCGAAACCGGTCGATGACCACAAAATGAAGCAGGCTACCCCGGAAAATGTCTCTGATGCTTTCCAGCTCTGCGGAACCAACCACCACATTCAGAACACGTTTAGTATGAAAAATAATTAAACAGTTAAGTAATGAAAAAAAATTTGGTAAGAATTGGTCAAGAAAGAAACATTCATTCTGCCAACGTTTTGACATAAGTTCCCTGTCTTTATCAAGACGACCATATAGAGATAGTCGTGGATATCTGGGAAAAAAAAAAATTTAAAACATACGCAATTTGTTACATCTCAGAAACATAAGAAAGACATTTCAAAGTTACTAGTTTCTTTATCTTAAAATCATCTATGGAAAAAAAAAAAATAATGAAAAATTCCTCCAGGTTTTAAGTACGTACTCAGGTTACGCTGTCAAAACATTGTATTTCCGGTGACATATAATATTTCGAAATTTGTCAAATTCGCATTACATCTCTTATCAGGAGTAAGAGAATTAATATTGTAAAGAGAATTGATTAAATTACTATTTAGTTTTCTATTTAAATGTAAGGGTGTTGCAGTGTTTGCAGGGCGAAGGCGGTGAAATTTGTTTATTTCTTTTAGTTCGTACTAATTGAAATTTTTCTGTGCACTCACTGTTCCAGTGTTTGCCAGAACAATGTTTGCAGGACGACGGAGGTTTATCACTGGAATTGTGATTGGTTTCTGCCTTCTTTAAGGCAAAAACGGAGGCTTGAGATTCCGAGTTTTGGATGTCTCTGAGTGCTATGGCGTAGTTTTGTGCTTCGTCTAGCGTTTTGGGTAATTTGGTTTGCACTTGGGTTTTTATGTTTGCCGGAAGTGATTTAATAAAAGCGTCTGTCGTTAACCGTTCAACTAGATTTTGTAACGTTTGTAATGGGTTTTGTTGAGCTTTGAATAAGAGCGATGTGGAAATATGCTTTATTCTGTCAGCAAAAGTTTCGAGAGTTTTTGATGGAATTTGTTGCAAGCTCGTTATTTGCTGCAACAATACCACGGGCGTTTTTTCTTTTTTAAATCTGGCAATTAGATTTTCCGTGGCTAGTCGGTAGGTTAAAATGATGTTATCATTTGTACACTGCGTTTTAAATGTGTCAAAGAAAATTTTTGCCGCACCCGTTAATTTTAAAATTAGGATTTCCAGTTTGTCGGCTTCTGACCATCCCGAAATCGCACTATAGTTATTGATTTGGTCTATGAAGGAATTTATGTCGCTATTATGCGCTCCATCAAATACCGGTAGGTTATTTATTAGTTGTAAATTACGGATGTTAACCGTATTCGTAGAGTTGATTTTATTTAATAAATACGCGATTGCTTCATCAGCAGATTTTTGATGGCCATCGATTGTATATGTAGACATGATTTTTGATAGTCTTTCTTTTAAAATTAACAAATTGCCACTTGTAGGAAGATTATGTTGTTTTAATTTCTGAATAATTTCGGCTCTTTTCATAAAAAGGAAGTCGAAATATTAAAAATATGAAATATACAAATAGATGTAACAAAAAATTGCGGAAATTAAAATATTTAAAAGTGTAAACTAGTATGAATAATAATAATAAAAATAATTGATATTATATATCTTACCTTTTAATGAGAAACGGCTGGGTTTCGATAGCGCTGCCACCAATGTAAGTGTTGTGAGGAGATGTTGGTTGTTGATAAACAGCTTAAGATTGGTTTAAGATATATAATTGATATGTGTGTATATATATATACACATATATATATAACTGACTGCCAGGGACTTTACACTTTAGAATTTAGAACTGAACTGAACTGACAGACTGACGTGGCTAAATGATATGTACGGAGTGTGAATCAACAGAATTATGTCTCATGTGTAACACTGAATTCAACAGAATTCTATCTGAATGATCTCTGGCCGTCTCTCTGTCATATATATATATACTCGCCGAGCCCCTCCTCTCTGTGCGAGAGGGGCTGTTTCTCTCCGCTAGAGTGGATGAGTGGTGGGGGTTCACTGGTTCACTAAAACCACGACATAAAAGTATAGAAATACACTACTTTCAAGCATTTTCTTCTACAATTTTCTGGATTGCCGTTATTTTCTGACATTTTTTTGATTTTTCTATTTTTCTAAGCAGACAAAAAGAAATAAATGTATGAACAGTTTATATTATCATGGCCAAAACTTTTTATTCTAAATAAACTTGTTATTTATCACTTCCATAATTTGGAATCCCTTCTTGAATAAACAAAACAAAAAAAACACAATAATTTGTCTGTCAACTATGTATTTAGGAAATTTATAATTTATGTTTACTTGTTGTAATATTTAGCTGTGTCAGTTTGGCCTTTCATTGGTGGAAACTGTATGGTTAATTTTATTTAATAAATACGCGATTGCTTCATCAGCAGATTTTTGTTGGCCATCGATTGTGTATGTAGACATGATTTTAGAGAGTCTTTCTTTTAAAATTAACAAATTGCCACTTGTAGGAAGATTATGTTGTTTTAATTTCTGAATAATTTCGGCTCTTTTCATAAAAAGGAAGTCGAAATATTAAAAATATGAAATATACAAATAGATGTAACAAAAAATTGCGGAAATTAAAATATTTAAAAGTGTAAACTAGTATGAATAATAATAATAAAAATAATTGATATTATATATCTTACCTTTTAATGAGAAACGGCTGGGTTTCGATAGCGCTGCCACCAATGTAAGTGTTGTGAGGAGATGTTGGTTGTTGATAAACAGCTTAAGATTGGTTTAAGATATATAATTGATATGTGTGTATATATATATACACATATATATATAACTGACTGCCAGGGACTTTACACTTTAGAATTTAGAACTGAACTGAACTGACAGACTGACGTGGCTAAATGATATGTACGGAGTGTGAATCAACAGAATTATGTCTCATGTGTAACACTGAATTCAACAGAATTCTATCTGAATGATCTCTGGCCGTCTCTCTGTCATATATATATATACTCGCCGAGCCCCTCCTCTCTGTGCGAGAGGGGCTGTTTCTCTCCGCTAGAGTGGATGAGTGGTGGGGGTTCACTGGTTCACTAAAACCACGACATAAAAGTATAGAAATACACTACTTTCAAGCATTTTCTTCTACAATTTTCTGGATTGCCGTTATTTTCTGACATTTTTTTGATTTTTCTATTTTTCTAAGCAGACAAAAAGAAATAAATGTATGAACAGTTTATATTATCATGGCCAAAACTTTTTATTCTAAATAAACTTGTTATTTATCACTTCCATAATTTGGAATCCCTTCTTGAATAAACAAAACAAAAAAAACACAATAATTTGTCTGTCAACTATGTATTTAGGAAATTTATAATTTATGTTTACTTGTTGTAATATTTAGCTGTGTCAGTTTGGCCTTTCATTGGTGGAAACTGTATGGTCTAGAGGTAAGGCAGCAAACATTTCCTTAATTAATTTTCTTCAAAATACAAAAGAAAAGAAACAAGAATTTAATTAATCTCATTAGGAATGGTATTCACTAAGCCATTTAACAATTCACTGTAGAAAATTAACTTTATACATAGATGTAAAAACAATGAAATGTAGATGTTGCTAGGAAACGCGGTTATCGGTAGAGCCAGAAACTGTGGGAACGTAATAGCATCGGAACATGTGTTTTTTGTGAAAGCAGCTAAACTAAATTCCACTGCAGCAGGAACTTAGTTTCCATTTAGTGTTTGAGTTGTGAAGTTGTTGAAACGTTGATTAGAAAAGGGTTGGCTGAGCCATCACTCACAGAGAGCCACAGTACAGGATCATAAAAAAAAAAGAAATGGAGTAGAAAGAAAAGATAAAGAAATCGAGTCAAGATAAATTATTCAATCATAAAATCAAATTAAAACAAAAAAAAATCTGGTGTGAAACACTCACACCAAGTTTCTCTTACTTCAGTTCACAAAATTATAATTGACAAATTTTATAGTTTGTGTACCAAATTTAATGAAATTCGTCAAAAACTGAAAAAACTGCCCCATAAAAGGCGCACTTCCGTTTTACTAATTTCCCTGAAACTCGGAATTTTAGCCATCTATTTATTTCTAATTAATTTTTTTGGATGATAGAATTGTATAATCAACTATGATACCACTTTAATAGAAGCTGTAACCCCACCCCTCCTCCTCTTAAATGAATTTTCCCAGAGAAATGTTTTAAATAAAAATTGTAGCTCATTGTATGTGCAGTTTATATAGCAAGCTTCAAGAAAATCGTCGAAGCCATTTTTGAGAAAATTAGCGAAAAAGTGAAAAAATAATTTAGTAAAGTGTTTAAAACAAACGCACTTCCGATATCCGATTTTTTCAAACTCGGAATTTCAACAACATATTCAATTCTTATTACCATTATTTAGATGATAGAATTGTTTAATAAACTAAAACAGCAGTTAAGATGAAAAACCTAATCCCACCCCTCCTCCAGAAGTGCCCTTAAATGTATTTTCATGGAGAAATGTTACAAATAATAGTTATAGCTCTTTGTATGTGTGGTTGATATAACGAAGTTTAAAGAAAATCATTAAAGCCATTTTTAAGAAAAATGCAAAAAAGTGAAAAAAAAAAAAAAAATTCAGTAAAGTGGTACTTCCGGTTGAAGGATTTTGATAGATTGACAGGGTGATACCTAAAACGAATTAACAGTTTTCACTTTTTCCACGTTTTGTCGTTTTTGAGCTATGATGCTGTTCACATCATACATACTACACAAGACCATTTTGGTGTAAAAATCACACTTCTTTTTTTGGACTCAGTAGACCTCAAAACGGATATTTCCGGTGAAAACCGATATCGGAAAATTTGACACGATCCAATACTTCCCTCTTCTAGGAGTAAGAGAAAGTAAAAAAGAATTGACTAAATTAATTATTTATGTATGGATATAATGCTGAATAGTAGCAATCGTGTATCAATAGAGATAACTCTTCTGTAATTGCAGGTTTCCCGGTCCTTTGATATTATATTTAGGATACACCTAGTTTAATATATTATCTCTACCTTTATGAATATATATAAATATATATATATACCGATATTATAATATAGCTTCCAGTTGCACATTTTACGGTGGTATGAGGGAATGATGGAATGATGAGTGAACATCCTCGCATGGTTTATTTGGATAGTGCTGAGTAAGGCATTTGCGTTACTAGATACAGCCAGACTTGGAACAGCGCTGAATATGCATATATACATTTATGAATGCGTTCTGTTGAAGGTAGAGTGTATATTTGTAACGTCTGTGGATATATGTATGTATGTGCACGGATTGGCAAAAGCAGTAAGGCTGATGGGAGAACATGAAATCACTAACACACCGAAATGAATGAGAGAGTAAACAAGAGATAGATAGAGAAAGACAGAAATAGCGGTGATTGTATATTTGTGTGTTCAAATTTGTCAGATTAACTGCAGTAGATTAACTGCAACTAGAGTACCGTTAATTCTACACCATTTGAGATACGGATGTTTATATAAACAATTTCCTCCTGATTGGATATTTATTCCCAACGGATATTATCATAAAGCAGCTGGATGAAATCATATAAATTTATATATTTTATTAATAATAAAATATGATTTATTAATTGTTTTAACAAATCACTTTTATAACTAAAATTTTAGGATATAAATTATCTCATGAGTTTACTTTACGTACGAGATAAACATGAGGACGGTATAGATTGGAGGACCAATCATGATCATTTAGAACGAATAACTTTTTTGATGAACTTAAGTGAATAGATAAAGTGGACTTCCTTTAATTAGTTATATAATGAAAAAACATGCCAGATTGGTTCCGCAGAGCTGGAAAGCATCAGAGATATTTTCCGTGGTACCTGCTTCTTTTTGTGGTCATTGACCGGTTTCGGGCTGGTATCAACTGAATTTGCTCTATGCAAATCTATGTTATAACTCTGTTTTGACCAAAAGCATCCTGATGATGGGCGAACGCCCGAAACTGGTCGATCACCACAAAAAAAAAGCAGGCTATCAAGGAAAATATCTCCTGATACTGCTAGATTATGTTTGTAAACTGCTGTGAGTATTTGTAATTAATCGAAAACTTTATCTATTTTATTTAAATTAACGACTTTCTTGAAGGAAATATTTTAGTATTTTCCATAAATATGCTAAGTTTACGTATACAAATCTATCACTTTTATTTGAAATTAAAGTTTTCTATTAGAGTTTTGGGGGGGGGGATCGACTGCCTTGGCCATTAGCACCTTCTGATGACAATTGTTTGCACCTTCTTCCCATCAATAACCCACCTTATTTCATCAATAATCCCGTAAAAACTCTTTAACAAAGCCATTTGTTGTCTGATTGTACATATGTAGCGTAAAAAACTGCTTATTATGAATTTAATTCCAAACACCTTTTCTCGATTGACATATGTTACTAAAATAACGGTTCTTAACTAAGGATGGCATTTGTGAAGGTGCGAATTCATTATTTGTGGATTTTAAACAATTAATTAATTTTCTATAACCGGTGAAATGTGATTGGAGTGGATGTTGAGGTTGTTGTATGTTTGTGGCAGCACGAGCGGTTCTGTATAAGGGCTTGTAAATATGTTTGAGATAGAAGTAATAAGAATAATTAAGTAAACACTGGTAGATTAAATTAAATATGTTCTTTAAAGATATTTAAATGCTATTCAATAACTCTGTAATTAAGTACAAAACTCTTATGTTATAACTTATAACTGGCACAGACCTGATGTGCTCTCCTTGTTGTCTACAACAAATCTGTCTTGAAAAGAATGTCTTCTCTTTGTTCCTTCAGTTCCTCCACTGTGAGGAGAGAAGGGGGGTAGTATAATGCCATCAAGGTTGATCAACTTTTCCAATAACTGTTCTCTTACACCTGCGTGTACCCTCTTTGCGAGCAAGCTTGCATTTTCTCATAATTTTGAAAATAAATAGTTATACTTTCTTGCATCCATCCACCGGGCAAGCAAATATCTTTCAAAATATCATATTGAAGTACACAATTACCTACTTATATAGTAACCTCCTATTAGGGACTATGCAAATTTTATTTGACTGCATGTTCTCCGGGAGTACATGTTGAAGTAGAATATGCTATGATATACTGGAGATGTGTCCACTTTTTCAGGGGAAGCATGAGGTCTTACATTCAGTGAAAATTAAAACGGCTCGCTGATATCAACGGCGTGCTTTTTTTCATGCTAAACTCATTGTCGAATTTTCAAGGCACTAGTACAAATGTACCATTTAAAATCTATTCTATACGGGCTTCCTTAACGTATATCATGAAACTCCCGTGAATGTTATAAGATATACACGGCTCATTGGAACTAGGTAGTGCGTAGCCAAAATCATTCACATGGATTTCAACTTATTGGACAAAACCGTTACTTTAAATAAAATATTTGAAGTATTTTGAAGAATATCGCGAAAAATTGAAGAAAAAAAACAACACTAAAGTCGGATTTCCGGTTGATGAATTTTGATTGGAACCATTATCGGATTCGACGGCAGTAGCATAAAGTTTTAGCTTGCTGCGAGTTTTCATTTTGGAGTAATTTCGTTCACACATACACACATACAAATACTTGCATATAGAATATTCGCTAAAAGCATTTTTTCATACTATTCGTAATCAATTTTTTTGTGATATTCTGGGCACTTCAAACATGACTGTATTTCCTGTGAATCCAAAATTTCGAAAATATGACGCAACGATTTATTTTCTTTGCGAGAATAAATTTTAAGATTGAATGGAGTGGTGCCAACTGCTAAAAAGGATTAAGATCCGCTGCAGTAAAGCATAACCTACCAATTCATTTTCTTTTCTAATATCCTTATAAACACAGTCTGGGAAATGGTCTATAATTCTACTCCTTCAATTGTGAAATTTTCATTTGGTGGTCCTGGTTTGACATTTACATTCGTATAGAATTCTACAACCTTCTAGATCACGAACAATTAGATGGTTTCCTTAGTTGTCTCACATTGATGACTTTTGTATAATATTAGTCACAATGCAAGCTGCTGTTGCTCAAGATAACGAAGCTATATTGAAAGCACTAAATCTTGGGTTCACTCACTAACAAATTGTTGCCAGAATGTTTTGGGAAATTAGTGAAGCTATTTCCTCCAGAGATATTTTCTTAGTGTAGATGTCAATATATGGGGGATCTCGTAAAATGAAGCAGTGAAAGATTAGCCAAATTAGGCGCATCCATTAGTCCAGAACCAATTATTGACATTTCTTTTGACAAAGCAGATTCACGGACTTCTGTTTAGTATTTCGTTAGATACCTTATTGATCACTGCTTTCGGAGAAGTCTCTTTCAAATCTGTTCTAGGCTTGACCCCAACACTTGTAGAGTTTCAAAAGTAAGGGAGGAAATGTCAATTCAATCTTATGCTTAATTGCCTGGGATGGATGGAGAATAGATTCAGAATCTTTGCTCATAAAGGAAGTCTGTGGAACAGCAAGGCTGTTGCTACTCTACGTATTACTGGGAATTTTAGTCAACCATGTTTAGATGTTTTATTATAGACTCAGCTTGTTTGTTTTTTTGGAGGTGGATACTCTAAGGGTCCCAGAGGGGATTTGGATAACACAAGAATTAATCCCTCCCTTCAGACGAATAATAATAATGAACATTCGAAATCGATTTATTTTAAAAGTGTAATGTAATTGGTGATATTGTGTTGTAGTTGTGTTGTAGAAGCTTGTGGCGTGAGCGGTCTTGTAAAATGGCTTGTGTATAAGTTGGAGAAAGAGAGAGAGATAGAAGTATTAAGAAATAATCAGGAGACCTCCACGGTTTTTAAAATAAATATATTAATCTCTAAATGAATTTAAATACTTTACAATATCACAACTATATGCTTAATAAATCAATTGTTTATCTAGAATAAATGCTGAACTCTATAACTGGCACTGAATTTAAGAGAGCGATTCCTGAAGTGTTCTGATTGAATGTCTAATTCAGATTGTCCTGAAAGAAAGCCTTCTCTTGTTAGTTCAAATCTTTTCAAATAATGCTGGTATGTCTGGAGGGAGTGTATTGTCTTATCCTAACGTTTCTTGCCCCATTGTCTCTTCAGTAGCATTGACCTAAATTGGAGTACCTGGCTCTTTCCCCTACACTAAAATACACTATTTGAACTAGCTAAAATTAACAAAATTATTTCACTAAACTATTTTCAAAATTCTTATTTTCTTTCTCATTTCTTTCTTCCACTACAACAGATACAAAGATGAACAAGATCTCAGAGATGAACAATATTCAACTTTTTAACAGAAGCATTGGCAGTGCTTGATTACAAAAGTAAATCTCTATATTATTTTTGTTTTTTTTTTTTATTTACCCTTCATCTGCAAGAGAAATATTGCGATCGTGTCTAAATTCCAACTAGAGTTTCACAATAAATACATATTTTGAAGTACTCTGAGTACGAAAAAAATGTTTCTAGCGAATGATATGCGTTGGTCAGTGTGTATAAATATCTGAAAACCGAAAAATTGCAGAAAGATCAAACTCGATATTCTGTTTATGAACCGCTACCGAATTTGACGCAAAGTTTTTCGTTGATTATTGATTTTTTTTTTTTTTTTTTAGTTTTTAGAATACTGAATTTAAAAGAAGAAGTCATGGAGTAAAGATATTTGTATTTCTATTTTTTAATTATTAAATTATTTAAAGTATATATTATAGATAAATATTATTTAAAATAATTTGTTAATAAAAATATTCATATAAAAATTACTTCATCAAATGTAATTAAACTAATTAATACAAAACTGGAGGAATTTTAAGATCAAAGTTCTCTTCCGTGACTAATATTTTAGAGTTTAATAAAGTTATACCAAATAAAAAGTGTTTTTTTTTTTTACCATAATTGTACAATTAATTAATAAAATGTATATTACTTAAATTAATATTAACAAATATATATTTATAAATTTATTCATGCATATTAAGCATTCATGCATTTTTTTATTTATTTAATAGTTTTGCCTTCTTTTTTGGGGGGTACTTTTTTTTGCTTACATTCTTTTAATGCTGTAAGAATATTGTTATGTCAACTTTTCGATTAAAAGAAAAAGTTTAAGTTTTATGTTTTGAGAACAAAAAACTAATTTAGCGAATGGTTTATAAAAAAAATTAACCTTTGGATTCAAGGCTATCTCTGAGTTAGGCCTAATTTTAAACTGCTCTTAAATTATTATACAAATGGGTGGTGTAATGTGATAACAAGAAGGAAAAGATATAATTTTTAAATTATAAAAATTATAACTAGTGGTGCCAGCCAGTCGCTATTATTCAGGTCAAGAGCCGCGGTCAGTGCACGGTCAAAGGGACCGCCAAAGACACACCGCTAAAACCCTTTCAACAAGAACCCTTTTAAAAGGGTCATTATACGGTCAGTGTACAGAAGCCACCTGGCCGATATACAAGGGTCAACAAACACTCAAAAGACCACCTGGCTACAGTCTTTTGATAACTGCCATCATCTGTTGCCACACTGGTCACCGACCTATTCAAGACCTAGGGTCAACACACGGTAAGAGATGTTTTAGTGTGACCCGTAATTACACACTTGTCAATGTGTGATTATGTCAATATAAACGTCTCTCCACAGGAGGAGGGGATGAGTATGTCAATATAAACGTCTCTCCACAGGAGGAGGCGATGAGTATTCTTCAGTATTTATCAGCGTTTCATCAGGATTCTACCAGTGATATACGACATCAGTTCATACATTGCGAGCGCGTCCCTATCTAAGGTTTTAAACATATATTTATTCAATCAATCATTATAGTTGTGCATTCTAGTTACCATTTAAATCATTTTAAATTAATAGTAGTTTATCTTTTCAAACGTTTAAATTATTGTTAAAATATATATCTATTTTCGTAAATTAGTAGTTCATATTTCGAGTAACAACTATCTAAACATCTCTAAGTAACTCCCAACCATTCATCGCATCATAACCCTCTTCAAGACATCTGATTCCACTACAGTGGCCACACATATTTGAGGTGTTAATAAAAAAAAAAAATTATGTTTTTCAATAAACAAAAATTATTATTTTTTTTTATTATTGTACGTAATATAGCCAGTTCTGATTGATTGTTGTAAGCTATGTTTGTACCAACAGTTAGTTCCCTCGCTGATACGATTTCTTGGAATTGGAAAAAGTACACACTCTTACACTCCAGTTTCAACTTCAGCGAAGTTATTAAATTTTCTCCCGTAAAAAAAAGTGTGTCATGAGCCGTTACAAATGGTGGTCTGATGGTGCTAAATGTGGATTATAGGTTGGGTGTAAAAGGAGTTCAATCTTTTAATATTTCATGTTCTTTAATATTTTCTTTAGTCTAATGGGGGAAAGTTGATTGCAGAGCGTTATCTTACTGGAAGAAAACTTGTTTTCCATTGTCCAAAACTGGATAATACTGGGTGAATATTCAGTACATTCTATCTAGTTGTTGGTGCTACATTAATAAACAAATTCGTGATTAATTACTCTTTCATAGTTCCAGAAAACGCACAACAACGACTTTTTCTTATATTGCCTTTTTGCATCAACACGAAATGCCGTTAAACCGCCATCCATCTATTGATCACCTGACTATCATCACATGTTAATATATTTTGGTAAAAGCGCATGTCAGATGAATTAATTTAAAGAAAAGTTGGCAAATATCCATTCTCCGGGCGGCCTTATGTGGTGTAAGTTCTTGCGGCACTATCCTACATCATTTTTTTAATTTTCCCATAGCATGGAGATGGCGACAAATAGTGACTTTAGACACTGCCAGATTTGCAGCGAGTGCACGAGTACTTGTGATTGGATTTAACTCGACACCTTTCCTTCAAGCTTCATCAACGTTAAATGATGTCTGTCTTTCTACACAGACATACGATTATTATCTTTATTTACAAATCTAGGTCCACTTTGGTCCTTCCTTAAACCATGCAAATGTAATTGTAATATTTTATCATCCAGCTTTAATTAATTTGTGTAATATTTTGACAAAATATACTTTCAGCGAACCAAATAGTATTTGATTATTATTACAGTAAATACTGAATAATTAAGATCTCATATTGTCGACATAATATTGATATCATACAAATGTATATAGATTTTTTTTTTTTTTAATATGCTTTATTTAAACCAATCTTCTTGATATTTTCGCTTTCGTGGCATTTGTCATATAAGTAATATTGCTTGTTTTCAAACTAGTTTAGCGATCTATTTATGTGCTTATATCCGCGAATTTAAAATATAGATATTCCAATAGCTTTTGGTAATTATGTAAATGAACTGAAAAGAAAAAATGTCCCAAGCTTGAAATTGCTTATTTTTGAGAAAATTAGTGAATATAAAATATGTTAGTATGAATAAAGTAGTAAAATTATAACACTGTGCAAAAAAATCTGATGTGAAACACTCACAAGATTTTCTCTTACACCAATTATGTACATTGATATCATAATTGGTGTAAGTAAACTAACATACTAGAGACTATGTAAGTTACATACGTCTCTAATTTATCGAACTAATGTTTGAATATGTGGACTGCACCACATACATTAAAGAAATGAAGGACAATATAATAAATAGCTACAAACACCAGGTCGTAGAACAGTTTTTTTCACTAAATATTGTGAATTCTCAAAAATATTTGAGAAAATAATCTATAGACGACTGTTAAAACATCTACTGACACAAACACAATTCCACCACATCAATTCGGATTCAGACAAAACACTCACCAGAACATCAAATTAGAGAATTAGAGAATTCATAGTACACTTGAAAAAAAGAAACATACTGCAGCCATATTTCTAGATGTAGCATTCGAGTCGCTGCATTTGATACAGTTTGACACTCAGGACTACTCTACAAACTCAGACACAAAGGCACCTGACTACATTACTCAAACCATAAGATTCTTTTTAAAAGACGGAACATTTCAGGTAAGACTCAACAACACATACAGTACTAGACGCGAAATTCTTGCGGGACTATCGCCAATCATCAGCCCTATACTCTTTAGCCTTTACTGTTCGGACATACCTGAACCAACTTCAGCCAATTTAGCTACACGCAGATGACACAATGATACCTAACTAACGACAACATTGACCAAAGCATTACTGACTTACAAACAACTATAACATCATAACAAAATGTTTCCAGAAATGGAAACTACGTCTCAACACCACTAAAACAGAAGCAAAAATTTTTTCTCTTCGGAGATTTCAAATTAAACAACGACCTTCGGCGACTAAAATTAAACAACCAGGAAATATCCTGAAAAAGGAAGGACCAAGGAGTGCGCTATCTTGGTAATCCTTGACACAAGACTCACCTGGAGACAATATATTAACAACAAACTAGAACAAGCATACAGCTGACTGAAACAGTTATATCCACTTATAAACAGAAACACACCACTCAAACACTCCTGTACAGTACTTCTTTATAAGACGCTTCTCAGATCTCTGTTGACATACGCTTGCCCCAGTCTGGATAACTGCCAGCAACACACTGACGAAACGACTTCAGACATTTCAAAATAAAGTACTCCGAAGTGCTTCAAGAGCCCCTTGGTTCACAGAGAATTAGACATTACTGATATTCACACACGCATATGAATAAATTAACACACAACTTCTTCCTCACACTTCACACACTATCCTCAACGTCCCAGTACCACATAGGCGAACCTACTCAATCTAGAAGACTGAAATCGCCACTCTATCAAGATTTATGAATAACATATTTTACCTCTAATCTCTATGTGCAAAACTCTTCGTGAGCTGGACCATATTATGATTTGTAAATCAAAGAAAAACTTTCTGCGATTTTTCTTTTTGAGCAAAAACACACACACACACACACACACACACCAACCATTTGCTACAAATCACTTTTTTGGTCCCCGGGGACCTCAAAACGGATATTTCCGGTGACAACTCAATATTGAAAATTTGACACGATTACAATACTTCCTCTTACTAGGAATAAGAGAAAATAATAGGCTGGATAATTTTTTTTTTTTTAAAGTGGACTTGACGAGAAATATGTGCTGAATAAATAATTTTCTCTTTTTGTTGGAAATATTTAATTTTATTAACGCACCAAGTAATACAATATTAGAGATGCTGCCACTATGAGAAAATATATATTATTGCTCTAATGACTTGGTGTATAAGGTTCTGTATAGAGTTGAAAGGAAAGTGAAACTTTTCAAAACTTGGGGAGTATAGCCAAGTAAGGGGGAATAAAAGCCCCCTTCTTTTCTCTCAACCGGCAGCAATACTATGTGCAAGAGAAAACCATATATATATGTGCGTATTATATATATGTGTGTGTGTGTTTGTGTGTGTGTGTGTGTGTGTGTGTGTGCGAGTGTTAGGTATATGTAGTAATGGTAGGGGTAGCACACTTAATGAAACCAAACTCCCTCTTTACACACACTCGCTCGTTAGTTGAACGTACACAGTGCACAATACACACACACACACACACACACACTTCTCTTTTAAGTCTCCTCTTTCAAACCCGTACCAGTTTTTTTTTTTTTCACCCCTTTTCCAGAATTAGAAAAACTTCCCAACTGGGCCAAACGACTTTTACTTAACCCGACGCTACAGCAGTATTTTATCCGATGTGATCCCGACTGACATGGCATTCTCATTTCCAAACTCTTCCATCCACTACTGTTCTATAGAAACTCTTTTCTATACTACACTTACAGTTATCTCTCTCGGTGTATTCATATAACTCAACTAACTTTTTCTTTTACCAATATGTATGTATAAAATAAAAAAAATAAAAAAATAAAAAAAGTAGACAAACACGACTGATTTTTATCTGTTTTCATACATCTTACATTTACCACAGCATCCAGATTTTGTGAGTCTATAAGTACATGAGTACAATTATATATAAAAATTAATAATATTAATAGTTCGATAAGGCAAGAGTTTAACAACTTTCTAATAACCAATACACGGCCTATTACAAGAAAAATGGAACTCGACACTTTGCTAGCAATGTTATCGCCGCAAAAAAAAAATCTGGTATGATACACTCACACAATTTTCTCTTACTCCAGTTCACAAAATTGTGATTGACAAATTTTATAGTTAGTATATCAAATTTAATGAAATCCGTCGGTTTTTTACGGAGAAAATCGCAAGATATGAAAAATATTCGTGCTTCCAACCATACGATTTTTTTCAAACTTAGAATTTCAACAACAAATTTAATTGTAATTAATATGATTTAGATGATAGAATTGTTTAATTAAACTGAAATAACACATTAGAGGAAACCATAACCCCCACGCATTCCCCAAAAGTATCCTTAAATGAATTTTTCCGGAGAAATGTTTCAAATAAAAGTTATAGCTCATTTTATGTGTACTTGATGTAACATATTTCAAGAAAATCGTTGGTGGTATTTTTGAAAAAAAATCGCAAAAAAAATTTAAAAAAACCAATAGTAAAGTGGTAATTCTGGTGTAGGAATTTTGATAGATAACCTACTGTCGGATTCGATGGTGTTGCCTAAACTGAATATCAAGTTCGAAATTTCTACGGTCTTTCATTTTTGAGCTATGCTGTTCACATACATACATACACAGAGACTAACCATTTTCTAAAAACCACTTTTTTGGACGCAGGGGAAATTAAAACGGATATTTCCGGTTTAAGTTTAAACGAGAACTTAGGCAAATTGAAAATAAACCGGAGAATGGAAAAATCAGGAGAGGAGTTATGCGGCACTGAGAGATCTGTGCGATTCATCGGATTTGGTTGGAGAGATGAAACTGTTTAGTAAAAGCGCACTTCCTGTTTACTATTTTTCTTTAAACTCGGATTTTTTGGCACTCTTAAATGACTCTTTCATTTCATTAAAAGGAAAACGTTTCAAATAAAAGTTGTAGCTCTTTATATCTATAGTTTACATTGCTAGTTTAATGAAAATCATTGGAGCCGTTTTCCAGATATCGAAAATTTGACACGATTACAATACTTCCTGTTATTAGGAGTAAGAGGCAGTAAAAAAAATGACATTAAATAATATAGAAGCTTCGATTTTTTGTTCTTTGGCACCTAGGCCTTAGCCTCTAAAGTAGCTTTTTCCATGCCGCTCCAAATCAGTGTCTTAATTCCAGTTCACGAATGTCTGCTTGTAATGTGATAGCAAGAAGAAAAATATATAATTTTTAAAATTATAAATCTAAAAATTATAACTAGTAGTTCCAGCCAGCCGCTATCTTCAGGTCAAGAACCGCGGAAAACAAAACCCCTTTCAAACAAGGGTCAATACACGGTCAAAGGAACGCCACTAAAACCCTTTCAAACAGGGGTCATTATACGGTCAGTGTACAGAAGCCACCTGGCCGGTATTCCCTTCATACAAGGGTCAACGAACACTCAAAAGGCCACCTGGCTACCATCTATTAACAAACAGTCTTTGATAATCACCGTCTGGCCACCATCTGTCGCCACCCTGGTCACTGACCTAACTCACCCTGGTCACCGACCTATTCAAGACCTAGGGTCAACAACACTGCAAGAGATGTTTTAGTGTGGCTAGTACTTACACACCTGTCAATGTGTGAGTGATACCAATATAAACGTCGCCCACTGGAAGAGGGGATCCGTTATACATCAGTATTATAGCAGTATTATACCAGTCTACAGCAGTTATACATCAGTATCAAATCAGTATTCAACGTTCAGTTAAGTTTCACACTTCGCGAGCGCGTCCCTATTCAATGTTTAAACATATATTTATTATTATTCATAATCATTTACAGTTGTGCATCTTAGTTACTATTTCAATCATTTTAAATTAATTGTAGTTATTATTTCAAACACTTTAAATTATTGTAGTATTTAGTATTTTCGTAAATTCAGTAGTTCGTATTTCGAGTAACAACTCTCTAACTAACATCCACCTATTCTTCACTTCTACTCCCTATACAAGACATCTGATTCCAATACACTGCTTCTATATCTTCCAGCCATCTTTCTGCCACTTGCTCTGCCAATTTTTTTTTTCCTTTTGGTCGCTTGTTAAATAGCTCCTTTACCCG
Organism: Triatoma infestans; assembly: GCA_011037195.1. Taxonomy (NCBI): domain Eukaryota; kingdom Metazoa; phylum Arthropoda; class Insecta; order Hemiptera; family Reduviidae; genus Triatoma; species Triatoma infestans. The sequence goes on from JAAEAF010013672.1 coordinate 252,080, forward strand.
CCAATCCTTTTCCATTCCGATCATATGCTCCAGCCCTCTACGATCTTCTTCCTTTCATCTCTCGAATCAAATCCGATTAATCGCACTGATCTCTCAGTTCCACATAACTGAGAATGATTTTCCATTCTCCGTTTATTTTCAATTTGCCTAAGTTCTCGTTTAAACTTAATAACTCGGGTGATCTATAGTGCATAACTGTTATATTTATATTAAAATAATTATTATTTTGTCAAAATTAAAAATAAAAAAGTTCAACTTGGAATTAAAAAAAAAAGTAATATAAAACAGAAAAATTCATTTTATTACTTTTCACTCGTCAGAAAATTTTAAAGTTTTTTGTGTGTTATCCTGTCATAACTTTTACACTCCTGCTATAAAACAAAACTACTTTATAGCCTTGAAGAATTTTAAGAACATTTAACTCGTTGTTGTTATTTTTTTTGAATAGTATTTGTCTGGTTTTTACTTCAATACTAAAGAAGACATTAAGCGACAATGTCTCATTCTAAAACTAATGACAAGCTGTTAAATGAAACCAACTACAAGGGTTGTAAAATTTTATTAACTGTTTATTCAATCTTATAAAATATGATTTTATTAATGTTCTCTATTTATATATCTCTACATTTTCTTGAGAATGAAATCATGTTACGCATGAAAGGCTATGTTTATTTTAAACAAATGTACTAAATGTTCCACAGGGAACTGTTGAAATCCCTGGATAGTTTAATGTCAATATCAGATTTAGGAAGGGATTTCTTGGAAATTCTCATCATTAATACGGAAATATCTCCTTTAATATTCCTTTAAAGGGAAAGTAAATTACTTCAAAATTATTACAAATTCAATTCTAAACTGATTTAATTGTCATCAATTTTTTTATCATTTGCCAATTTAAAATAAAAAAAATCGGATGTGATACACTCGCAAACACAACTATCTCTTTTTACCAGTTTTCAAAATTTTAAGTAACAAATTTTGTAATTAGTGTATCAAATTTTAATGAAATTCATCCGAATTGAGGAAATTCGTAGAGATCTGAAAAAAAAACTGTTTAGTAAAAGCGCACTTCCTGTTTACTATTTTTCTTTAAACTCGGATTTTTTGGCACTCTTAAATGACCCTTCATTTATTTAAAAAAGAAACGTTTCAAATAAAAGTTGTAGCTCTTTATATGTATAGTTCACATTGCTAGTTTAATGAAAATCGTTGGAGCTGTTTTCCAGAAAATACCAGAAAACTGAAAAATACATTTCAGTAAAAACGCACTTCCGGTCATCTGATTTTTTTTCAAACTCGGAAATTCAACAACGCATTTAATTCTAATTAACATTATTTATATGACGGAATTGTATAGTAAACTGAAATAGTACTTTAGAAGAAAACCTAACCCCACCCCTACCCCAAAAGTGCCCTTAAATGTATCAGAGATATTTTCCATGATAGCCTGCTCTTTTTTTTTGTGGACATCGTCCCGTTTCTAACGATCGCCCATCATCAGGATGTTTTTTGTCGAACAGCGCAAATTCTTGCACAGAGCAAATTCAGTTCATACGCTCAAATTTATCAACTGAATTGTATCAACTAAATTTGCTGTTTGCAAGTCTTATGTTATCATACAGTTTGACAAAAACATCCTGATGATGGACGAACGCCCGAAACCGGTCGATGACCACAAAAAGAAGCGGGCTATCACGAAAATATCTCTGATGCTTTCCAGCTCTGCAGAACCATGAATTTTCACAGAGAAATGTTTTAAATAAAAATTGTAGATTTTTGTATGTGTAGTTGATATAGCGAATTTGAAGAAAATCGTTGGAGCCATTTTGGAAAAAAATGCAAAAAAGTGAAAAAAACTATCCAGTAAAGTAGTTCTTCCGGTTGAGAAATTTTGACAGATGACCTACTGTCGGATTACTTGGTGATACCTAAACGGAATATCAAGTTTGAACTTTCTACGATTTTTCGTTTTTGAGCTATGCTGTTCACATTACATACACACAGAACATTTTCTAAAAACCAGTTTTTGGAATCAGGGGACCCCAAAACGGATATATCCGGTGAGAACTCGATATCGAAAATTTTGCACGATTGCAATACTTCCTCTTACTAGCATATATGACAAGGTATTCGATGAAATCTATCACTTATACTGAATCATATCTTACAAAAGGTTTCTTTATTTCATTAATCAGTTAAGTGGAATTATATATCCTGAAAGGAAAGTAGACAAGCTACGTATTTTTTCAGAAGGAAGGGAATAGGTAAGTGATTAGCGTACTGGACTTCACGTGGAGGTCGCGGGTTCGAGACCAGCTTTGCTACCCTTAGATTTTTTCTTCCTAGAAGCCTCTACAGCTCACTGTCCGGTGATGGACAGTGTTGTCTGTAACGAGAGAACACTGTCCGGAGGCCGGCACTGCACTGAGAATGCTCCGGGCACAATGACCATAGATGTTGACGCGCCCTAAACTAAAAAAAAATCCAGATATTTTCCAAACAATACTCACACATAATAGAGCAGCACATAAAGCCGGTATAAGTTACGTACTACTTGCATTTAGTATACTTAATGGCCACCTCATCAACACCATATATTCAAATCCGCTGATGTTTTTGTTTTCACATATTGCCGTTAGATATCGGGTTAGTTAGAGCTGAATAATATTAATTTTTCTCACTAGTGAGAAAAAGTATTGGCCTCTTTTTTACTTTCTGTCACTTCTGATTAAAAGTAAAACTTCGCCTACCGCTTTTGATTTAATAATTGCTATATATTATAGGGTGCAGAAAAAAAGAATTTTTATGTAAGGTAACCAATTATAGTTCTCCCGAAACCACTTGTTCAAATATTTCTATTAAGCATATTGCTAGGAATCCTATAACTTTAACTAAATTGACGTTTTGTTTTTACATAATCAATTTATAGTAATAAATTCTTAAATTATAATTTAATAACTATCAAATAAGTATGATTAACTTGTATGCTTGTTCCTTGTTGTTACCTTTAAAATCAATGAATAAGTACCATGTTGGAAAATATGAAACAATTTCCAGCTGTCAAACGTTTGAAATTACACACAGTTACATTAATTTCCATCTAAATGTACTGACATAATGTTTCAACATTATGGTAATGCTGAGAATGATCATAAATAAGTTTAACCAAACTTATAATTGAACCAAAGCTAAAAATAGAAACATGTTAAGATAATTAATTGTACAATCATTTGTATAAGGAAAGTCCACTTTGTAATTTCAATAAATGCAAATATGCTGTTTATAATTAAAATTATAAGATTTATAAATCAAATTACAATAAATTTAATATTTAGCTTCATAAATTAAATTAATATTATTTTCTAACTGTAAATTAATTATTCCAAATTTTATCAATAAAAAAGTTTTAATTAAGGCCTACAAATGAGTAGCAAATAAATAATGAATTACTCAACGTAAAAACTATTTCTTAAGAATCACTGAATAACATAAAGGATTGTAATTTATTCATTCAAAAGAATCGATAAATAGTTCGACCAGTTGTGTTTGGTTTCTCTATTGTAAGTATCTGTATTTCACTTCAAAAAATAGCTGAGAAATAATGAAAAATACAGCAACCTTGAAGACACAACTAAACCCGCTGATTTAACCTAAATGAGGAATTTCTTACATTATTTTTCACATCATTTCACTAGTTTTTCAATTTGTTTTTGGAAAATTGATTTGTCGACAATATGAGATTATAAATGTTGAATTTTCTTCACCATTTTTTTTTTCTTTTTTTTTTTTTTAAGTTCCTCGAATACATTACATCTCAAATGTAAAAAAATTACAAAGAATACAGAATTTTATATTCTAATTAGTAACAAACACTGCACGGTTGAGAAAGTTTCAATTGAAGTGGGTTAATCAAAAATATTTTCCATATGATTTGATTTGTTTTTCAAGTTGTTCAGTAAGCCCAAAGTAATTTCAAAGTTTCTTTTTTTTTTTTTATTAAACTAGATTAATAAATTAACAGATTAAACAGATAACTAGATTAAATTCCATGACGACACTTTGTATTTCAGCAGCTTGCTGATATAATGTGCATAAAATCGTTACGCTTGTTTCAATCCACTTTATTAGTTGGGTTTTTGACAACTGAACGATATAAAAAGTGGCAATGAATAAAGGTCCACATGTTTACTGTGACCTCTGTGATGGATGCAAGAAACATAGAAATATATTAATTTATAAAAAAATTAAAAATATTAAGATATGTGGCAATTCCCTTGCAAAAGGACAACCCAGGTAAAAAAGTACAGTTACTGGGACAGGTTATCAACCTTGATGGCATTGTACTACCCCCTTCTCCTCATAGGGAAGGAACTGAACGAACAAAAGAGAAGATTCTTTGCAGGCCAGACTTGTTGTAGACACCAAGGAGAACACAACAAGATCTGTGCCAGTTATAAGTTATAACATAAGAGTTTTGTACTTAATTACAGAGTTATTGAATAGCATTTAAATATCTTTAAAGAATATATTTAATTCTACAATGAAATGTATTTGGTGATGTGTATTTGTAGTGGCTTGAGCAGTGTTGTAAAAGGGCGTGTATGTATGTTTGAGATAGAAATATTAGTAATAATCAAGAGAGCACCACTGTTTTTAAAATAAATATATTATCTCTAAGTAAATTCAAGTACTTTACAATATCACAATTATAAATCAGATGAATATCTAGAATAAAGGCAAGGCTTTTATGTTTTAACTTATATCTGGCACTGATTTGTAGAGAGCGATTCCTGAAGTGTACTGGCTTTCAAAGCAGAATGCAGAATCAGGCAGGGCCTTGTTTGAAGGCAGACTGCCCTAAGGAATGCTCTCTCTAGCGGGGGAATTTTCTTTTACAAAAGAGTTACCCTAACCTTTTTGTGCCTTTGTTTTCCTAATAGCAATGACCCCAATTTAGTGTACCTGGCTGTATCCCTGCACTAAGATACATTTAAAATATTAACAAAGTTAGATTTTTGATACTATAAAATATTCTAAACTATTTTTCAGAACGCGGAGATCACGGGTTCGAATCCAGCCGTGCTACCCTTAGATTTTCTCTTCCTAGGAGCCCCTACAGCTCACTGTCCGGTATGGACAGTGTCTGTAACGGGACACGTCCGGAGGCCGGCAGGCACTGAGAAGGCGGGCGTAAATGACCACAGATGTTGAGACGCCTTAAATTAAAGAAGAAAGAAAAATTATTTTTCTATTTCGTTCTTCCACTATACCTCACAGAAGGCAAAATACAATTAAATGATTTTACATTTTTTAGGTTTACATAAAATTAAATTTTTTTTTTTTTTACTTTTACAACTGCGACTGTGGGGATGCCCCCGAAGTATCTTACGGTGGATATACATCATGATGGAGAGACAAGTCATCACCTGCGGCGTAGTGGCATGGTTTGGGAAGACCAAGGCATGGTTTGAGAGGACTCTTGACAAGGTACAGCGGCTCGCATGCTTATGCATGACGGGTGCTATGCGGACGTCCCACCGCCGGGATTGAAGTTATCCTCAATCTGTCACCTCTGCACCTAGTGGTGGAAGGGTCGGCGAAGGGAGTTCTTCTTAGGATCTCTATGGGTGGTGCAGGAGGAGTGGGGTCAGAGAGTGGCTATCCTCACCTTTGGGCTCCCTTATCTGGCACCTCCCTAGAGATGGCATGATGTCAAACAGCTTCACTAAGGATTTTTCTTTGAAGCTGGGCCCCAAAAGTGGATGCAGCGAGGGATCCGCTCTGTTAGGAATTAAGGAACATGCCATTAAATGGTATAAGGATGGGTCTAAGACCTTCGAGGGGATTGGGGCGGGAGTGGTTGGTCCAAGGATCAAGCACTCGGAACCCTTGGGTAATTTTCCCAGCATCTTCCAGGCGGAGATATAGGCTGTTGGAAGATGCGTAGAATTTAATCTCGATAGGAGATACAGAAATCAGGAGATTGTAATCCTTTCTGATAGTCAAGCAAGCATTAGAGCATTGAGTAGTGCATCGGTTATCAGCTCAAAATAGTCTGGGAATGCCTAGTTAAACTTAATAACCTAGGCAGGAGGAACAAAGTTACCCTGTGGCGGATGCCGGGGCATGTTGGCATTGAAGGGAGTGAGATGGCCGACGTCCTGGGCAAGTTAGGCGCAGGACCCGCTCCTAGGGCCGGAACCTTTTGTAGAGTCAGCGACCAGTTATTGTGGGAAGAACTTAGAAAGGAGGAGGAGACGGGGAGATCTCAACTCTGGTACTCCGTTCCCGGTTTGCGGCAGACTAAGATCTGCTTAGGAAATTATAACCAACAGAGATCGAAGGCCTACATCGATTGAGCACAAACAAGCTCCGCATTCTTACCGGTTTCCTCACGGGATATTGCCGACTTAGAGGACACCTGGTGAAGCTGGGTTTGGAAAGTGACAGCTCATGCAGATTCTATGGGGAGCTGGAGGAAACTCCATTATATCTCCTAACAGACTGCGAGGCTGGCACTCAGAGAAGATTTAAGAACCCGGGTAGCTAACGGAGGGAGGAGGGGGATGTACACTCTCTAGAGCCCGTCAGGGTATTGGGATTCCTCAGGGATCTCAACCTAATGGAGGTATTATTTCATTTTATATTTACTTTTAGGAGCGGAAAACGCTTTTTAAAAATAATATTTCTTGATAAATTTATAAATAATTTGAACAGAGCGGAGATTTTATTAAATACTGAAAAAAAATAATAAAATAAGCGAAAAAAGGGTTGAAGTATTTAAAAAACTCTATTAGTCATTAATTAATCATCATCATCATCAGTGGCACTAGAACCCTGTTAGTTGGGTCTTGGCCTCCTCGATCTTATTCCGCCAGTCGTCCTTCTCTCTTGCAGCCGGCATCCAGTTCCTAGTACGCATTAGCTGCCTGGCATCCTGCGTCACGCTATCCAACCACCTCAGTTTCGGTCTCCCAATCCTCCTCTTGCGGTCAGGGGCTTTCTGTAAAAGCTTGTATGGAATTTCTTCCTGCCCCAATGTCGCAACGTGTCCAGCCCATCTAAGCCTGTTCAGCTTTATCCAGGCTACAATATTCGGCCAGACAGCTTCTACAATCTCCTCCTCGTCAGGGGGCTCACAATCACCCGAGATTTCAGCAAGATTCAGCTCACCTGAGGCAGTCATATTAGAGTTCAGTAGCCCATCAAAATGCCTTTTCCATCTGTCAAGAATATCTGGCTTGTTTGAGAGAAGCGATCCATCTTCCTTCTTACATGTTGCTAATCTCGGCTTGAAGGGCTTTCTCCCATTGTTAATCTTGCGAAAGAACTCTCTGCATTCATTTCTATTCCGGTGCTTCTCAATGTCCTCCAGTTGTTTTCTTTCCCACTGCCTCTTCTTTCTTTTGTGAAGCTTTTTTTCAAGCCTACATCTTGCCCGATAGATGCTCTGGTTCTTTTCCGTTGAATCATCACCTTATAGGCCTCATTTTTTTTATTATTCATCTCTAAGCATTCTGCGTCAAACCATGGACTTCGGCGCAATTTTTCTTCGAATCCCAAGGTCTCCTCAGCAGCGTTGTTTATAGCGCCTTTGCAAGTTGACCAAAGCTCATTTAGCTCCGTTGTGACTTCAACATTTGCAGAGGCCAGTTTCCTATCTAGAGTGTTCATATATTGAAGGGCGGAGTCCTCAGCCTTCAGTTTATTAACATTTATTTTCTTATAAACTTCGCCTCTTAGAATTCTAACGTTAGAGATCCTAGCTCTAATGCGCGCGATTGATAGATAATGATCCGAGTCAGCGTTTGCTCCTCGGTACGCTCTCACATCCAAAAGGTTAGATCGATGCCTTGAACTTATCAATAAATGATCAATTTGGTTAGCAGTATTTCCGTCCGGTGAAGTCCATGTTGCTTTATGTATTCTCTTATGAGGAAATAGTGTAGTTCCCACAACAAGTCCTTTAGATGCTGCGAAGTTGATAAGTCTACAACCATTATCATTGCTCTCGTCGTGCAGACTATGCAAACCGATTGTAGGAATATGGCAGTACTCATGCCCGACTTTTGCATTAAAATCGTCAGCGATTATCTTAACATCATAGCTTTAGGGGCGCTATCTACAGCCATTTCCAGGTGCTCGTAAAAAATATCTTTTTCATCTTCATTGGATATCTCAGTAGGAGCGTGAGCACTAAAAAAAAAAAAATTGTAAAATTTTCCTTTAACACGTATCCAGCATAGTCTTGCGTTGTAGGCCTTAAAGTCGAATACAAGGCCGTGGGCCCTCCGGTTGACTATAAAACCAGTGCCGAAAGTATGATTCGTAGAGTGACAGCTATAATAGACGTTAAAATCCTTGGTCTCGAGAATTCCATTGCCATTCCATCGTATTTCCTGTAAGGCGACTATGTCTAGATTGTACATAGTAATTTCCTTTAAGAGCACTTTTAGCGCCCAAGGTCTAAATAAGGATAGAATATTCCAGAATCCAAAGTTAAAATCCATTTGACGGTGCCTAGGTCTATTCCTTAAAGACAGCCCGGCTTCATTATTACTTCGAGATTTCAGAATCGGTTAGTCTAGGATGTGCGGGTGGGTGATTAGCCCACAGCAACCGAGTCTGGTGGTAGGGCTGCTTCCAACTTAAAGCATCCAGACTTGCTTCCTCATCCGAGGAGGTCTCCTAGGGGCGGTAACCCTAGGGTGGCGTGGGGACGCTGCTCCCCAAGTGCCTGCATGCAACAGACACCCCTTGTGGGCATTAATTAATCACACACAGTTTTCAAAGGTATAGACTGTATTAAAAACTTTTTATGTAAATTTGAATTTTCGTTTTGAGACTTTCATTTTTTAACAACTAAGTTACACGTTCATAATTTTCTTTCATCACTGCAAAGTTAGTACATGTCTTAGTCCTTGGGACTGCTTACATCGACCATAAATCTGTTTTAAGTGGGTTTCGAAGTTTGGTTGGAATTTTTAGTTAGGTTATGAATCCTATTGGAACGCATATCTATCATTGCTCAAGCTCCAGAAAATTACATTAAAATAAATCTATAGGGAACAAATTATAAAAGAATTTGTTGACCGTTGATGAATTATGTTACGAAGAAATTTGGTGAGGATTGGCCAAGAAAAAAACATTTAATTATGCCAACGTTTCGACAGAGTTTTCCCGCCTTTATCAAGGTTTTAATCTAAAAAAACAAAAAACAAACATACAATGAGGAACCATAATGCATTAATAAAATTGTAAAATGCAGAAAAAATACAAAAAAAAAATTTAAAACATGAGGAGAAAGAATTTTGAAACATATACTTTTGTTACATCGAAGAAACATAAAAGGAAAATGAAAAGTTACTTGTTTCTTGTCTTAAATCATCTACAGAAATGAAAGTTGCGTTGAATAGGCAATGAAGTGAAAGAGATTTGTGGAAATTTTTAGAAGTGGCATAGGTGAAAAGGAATTCTAGAAGGACATGTTTTCAAAAAAAAACGTTATACAGGGCGGCCAAATTATTGGTATCATTACGAAAATTAACAGAAAATTTATTTCATTTGATATATATCATTTATAATATATTTCATTTTTTCATGTTAGTTTCTTTTGGTAGTATTTTTATTTTCAGAAAAATCAAATTTATGATTTCCTCCACTCTCAAAACGTTTCATCAGTGCAGTAATGTTGTCTTTGTCATTCGACAAAAACTCTGTCGAAACGTTGGGATAATTGAATGTTTCTTTCTTGAATGATCCTCACCAAATCTCTTCATAACATTATCTATAGGGAACTTCAAAAGAAAAGTTAACATAATGTTCTTTGCAAATGCTTTAAATATGAATCAATAAAAAAGTGCGATTTCCTCAATGGTTTCTTCAATTGGCATTACATTTTTAAAAAATGGTCTTAAATTATAGAAAATCCTTAATATAAAAATTTTATTATTAACCTGTTGATACAACTATACAATATTTAATAAATATATACTATAGATAAAAAACTCTCATTTTTAAAGTTGGCCATACTTCATCTGACAACATGACAAGAAAGTAAAAACATTTGTTATTTAGATGTTATACAGAATCCATTATAATTTTTTACATAAATTAACATTAATTTTATATGTCCAGAATGTATGTAAATATATTTTAAAAAAAGAAATAATTGGTACAGAAAATTTGAGGTTGCCAGAAATAATATATAAAATAAATGTAATGTAAGATAGAAAGAATATACGAATCGTTAATAATTATCCTAGCTAGAAACTAATGCTGTGGGGAAGTTCAAAAGGGCAGTTCAAATCCTATTAATGGCTGTTTTAAGTACACCAAAATGGTCCCTCATCACGCTCTCTCACCCACCTTCCCTTAGGTTTTAACATATTATTTATTATATATTTATTAATGCTTAAAAAGTTATAAACTTATAGCAGAGAGTTGGCATTAATATAAATTTATCGCTAATACAAAACTAGATAGAAAATTAAATATTAACTTTGAAACGAAAGTATAAATCGAAATAAAAGAAAGTAACCAAAATATTTTCAAATTAAAGAAAAATATAAAGAAAAATATTTAAAATATATATAAAAAATAATTATTAAACTTAATAGGATAACTATTGAATAACCAGAGATCTGATACTTAGTAATAATAGTAAAATAAGAAAAAGAAAAAATATCATTCTGGAAGTACGGTCCGCCAATTTAATGACAACCGATATCAATTATTTCAATTAACCAGAAACAAATAAATCTTCTGACATAAATGTGTCTTTGTTTTAAGTCCAAACAAAAAAAAAACAAAAGGAAATTTTTAACAATAAATAAAAATTAATTACTCCTTTAATTTTCTTAATCTCACATTGTTAACACAAAACTGATAGACCGAATTCAACTTGTTTATATCCTCCACAATCTTCGAGAACTCAATATTTTTTTAAATTACATATCGTGAAAATGTGGAGAAAGAATTTTGGAACATACACATTTGTTAGATCGCAGAAACATAAAAAAAGAAAATTAAAAGTTACTAGTTTCTTGTGTTAAATCATCTACAGAAATGAAAATTGCGTTGAATAGGCAAAGAAGTGAAAGAGATTTGCGGAAATTTTTAGTGGTGGGGTAGGTGAAAAGGAATTCCAGAAGGTCATGTTTTGAAAAGCCGTTATACATCGCGCACAAATTATTGGTATCATTTCGAAAATTAACCGTTTTTGACAGAACTATTTGACAGAATAATATTGAGATAAAAATTTCCTTCTTTTAATTCTGTTAGAAAAGGACATACAAACAGCAAATGTTGTAAACTGTCTCTATCATTTCCGCACAATTTACATTGCATATCTGTTGCGAATTTGGGGTCCTCTCCTAGCCAATTTTTATTGAAAAATATTTCATGCTAGCCAGACTAAGCTGAGCCAGCACTTCCAGCTTGTGAATAACACAATTAATATTCAAATATTTCTCTCCCTATGTTAGAGAACTAATTCTTCTATAATCAGATATTGTATGAAGAGTTCAAAACACACTCTATATCATAGAATAATTAATGATTTCGTTAAGCTTTAATTAATGAACTCTTATAAGATGAAATTTCAACATTATTTGAATATGATAGTAGATAGTCATAACCAAAAGTATATAAAAATAAACGTAATTCTGAGTACCAATTATATGGCAACTCATAATGCATATCTAATTCCGCTAGCCTCGAAAGACACAATCTTGGTATTCCAGTTTCTTCCAGATTCAACAAACAGAGCCACTAACCTACCATTCTTTTAAAAATTTGAAATTTTATATGTATCCTCCCATATTCTATCCTAACAAATGCACTCATAGTATTAGGAGGAAGTCTCAAAATGCTCTAGAAAAATTTCAACTGCCCCCGTTCAATAATGTCACTATACGGTGCAGCCCACACCTCTGCAGCAAATAATGACACATTTATCGCAAAGGAATCACATATCTCACACTGGGCCAAGATTGCGACTGCTAGACCTTAAAATACACCTACCAACCGAATCAGCCGAATTAGAACTTGGACAAGAAGAAGTATTGCCGTTTGAAGAAATTTTGCAGAACTTACGAATGGAACTCCAAGATAAATTGATTTATTTTTAACTTGCATTTTAATATGAGAATACTAAAAATCACTAAATATGGGTAACCGTCCATCTCTGTGAAATGGTACAATGAAAGTTTTTGAGGTATTGACTTTTAATGAGTTAAGAGTAAAATACTTTTCTAGGGTGTTAAAATTCAGTTTTTACTTCTCGCTCCGAGGAGGCTAATAGCACAACGTCATCTTCATAAAGAATTATTAATAGGTCATTCGCACTTTTGATATAAACCCTTCGCACCATTTAATTTTAAGAAAGTTACAATATCTGAAAGATAAAGGGAGGAAAGTAGTGTACTTAAAATTTCCCCTTGAAGAATTCCAACCGAAATTGGAATTTCATTAGAAACTTTCGCTCCCCCAGAAACTGACATTACAGCTCCTTTATACATATTACTTAAAATTCTTAAAATCTTTATACTAACACCTTGAGTACGCATTTTATCCCATAACTTACCATGCGAACCAGATTCGAACGCACGCTGAACATCAACTAAAATTCCAAAGACAAGCTTTTCTTTTCTTTTTTATGCCCCATGGGTGCCGCAGGCTTGCCCATAGCACCCGAACAGATGTCCCAGCTGAACATCCGTTCTACAAAACCTCCATCAGTCTGAGATCCCTAAGGAATCCCAGTATCCTGACAGGCTCTAGAGAGGATATATCCTCCTCCTCCACCTGGTAGCTACCCAGGTTCTTGAACCTTCTCTGAGTGGCAGCCTCGCAGTCTGTTAGGAGATGTAATGGAGTTTCCTCCAGCTCCCCACAGAATCTGCATGAGCTATCACTTTCCAAACCCAGCTTCACCAGGTGTCCTCTAAGTCGGCAATGCCCCGTGAGGAAACCCGTAAGAACGCGGAGCTTGTTCTTGCTCAATTCATGCAGGCCTCCGATCTCCGTTGGTTATAATTTCCCAGGCAGATCTTGGCCTGCCGCGAACCGTGGAGGGAGTACCAGAGTTGAGATCTCCTCGCCTTCTCCTCCTTCCTAAGTTCCTCCAACAGAAACTGGTCGCTAACCCCACAAAAAGATTCCGGCCCTAGAAGTGGGGTCGTAGCGCCTATCTTGGCCAGGGCGTCGGCCATTTCATTCCCTTCAATGCCAACATGCTCCGGCACTCACCAAAGCACAACTTTGTTCCTCCTGCCTAGGTTATTAAGAAAGACAAGCCTTTTTTTTTTTAGTCTTAAATGAATATTTATAGTCCTCTATGAGGCAAATATAGCGTCTCGGCATCCTCTCCCCACACGAAAACCCATTTGCTCTTCGGGTATTCATTTTCTGTTCTCTGACCACAACATTAGTCTCTTATTATTAATAGAAGTGAAAAGTTTTGTTATTACATTAAAAATAACAATACCTCTATAATTCTTTTCATCTTGCGGATCCCCTTTCTTAAACAAAAGTTTCATTTTAATTTTATGGCATTCCTTTGGAAAATGTTCTCCACTCCAAATTCTGTTAAATAAATTTAATAAATAATGCAACCAAGGTGGGGTAAATTTTCGAAACATTCGTTCGAAAATAAATCAAATCCAGTAGCTTTTTTATTTTTAGAACTATTAATACTATCAATGAGTTCATTACTGTGATTTCCCTATCTAAATAAGCGTTGAAAAAACAAAAAAAACACTGAATTTATGACTATATCAGGAGGTGGCATGATTAAAATAAAATATTTCCCATTCTTCAACAATAAATAGAAATTTGTGACTTTCTCTATGGAAAAACATTTACAGCTTTCCAAAACTCTGCGGGATTTTTTGTGTCTCTCAATGCTAACTGAATCTGATCAAAGCAATCATATTACATTTTTGATATAAACATTTATACGATTTGTTCGATTGAATACAACGAAGTCCCTAAACGATTTTTTTTTTACATAATTTAAGCTAATTAATTATATTCTTTTTTTGCTATCATACACTCCTGTGAATATCATTGATTCTTTTTTTTCTTTACTATCCACTTTAATCGTTTTTATAAGATCACTTTCAATTATAGTATTATACATGGTACTATAGAGATTATTATACAGTGACTGTACACAAACACTATTGAAATAAATGTTGTTTCTAAAATGCATAACATTATGAAAATCAATTAATTTCAATGGATTTTTATCAATTACTTTTATAAATTCACTAATTGAACCTTTATTGTTATAATTACAATCAATATTAGAGGGTCTAAGAATCAATGGACAAAGAAAATGGTCTGAAATATCTGATAAAATATGAACATAAAAATCTATGATAATCATCATGGTTCCATAAGAAGCCCATACATAGTCGACAATAGTGCAACCCTGCTGAGATACAAATCTGAAATTTGAGCTGACTGAGCGACCGTTACGAAATGAATAATCCGAGTTCTTCCATCATTTGTACCAGATTACTTCCACTGGTTATCCCCACTGAGTCTCGAGTTGACCTCACACCAGCTAACGGAGATCCTTAAATACTTCATCCTCAAATGAAATCAAATTATCAATACGAGAATTAAAGTCTCCACCAATTACGATGTCATATTGATCATAATGGGATATTATGTCCGATAAATCGGTATTAAACTTTTCCAAAAATATATGGAAATGGATGGCTTAAAATAAACTATACCTAACTGAAACAGTTTGTTGAATTTCAACTATTACGCATAGAAAATACTCCTTGTAAACAATAACATCAATCTTAGATGTAAATGCTCTAACGAACAATATAATGAGGCCACCGCTCGCACAACCTTTATCAAAACATTTTGAAGCAGAGGAATGTATACGTAATTTCGTAGCCACTCAAGAAATAAGGCACAACAGGTTATTCTGAATAATTCCAGGTTTCGCAAAGACATATTATTCTATGAAACTGTCACATATCAATTTCAGATTGTAATGGCAAGAGAGAGAAAACAGGCCCTCTCCGGTACTCTCTGACTTAAGCAGGCTAGAGTGGGAGAACCTGTATATAAGCCAGTGAGAATCTATCTAAGGGATATATAGATCTATCTACCAAATTCAACCATGCAACGCATCGTGTCATATCTCTACTCTGACCCTTTATTCTATAAAATCATTACAAGTCCAGTGCAGTTTGTGTAAACTTATAGCTACATTATAACAGTGTCTTCATATCTCGTTTAATTAATCAAACCTAATTTCTCTCCTCATCAACTCCATTATACAGATGAATCCAAAAAAAAAAACTCCGTGTACGAAGACCATGTACATTCCAGAATCCAATTTTTATCTCGTTTAGCGATCTGTTTAAATGTAATGGCTATTTCTTTGGTGGGCTATCGCCGATTTTCCTTTTCTTGTCTCAACTTTTCTTGTAGATAAAGGAGTTGAGTCTTAGTTATTTTTCATTTATGCAGAGATTTCGGCTGGGCAGTGAATCTATTTATTTTAACATTTCAACATCCAGTTCAATAACTAATCTTCTTTTAGATTTATGTAGTATTTGAATGGCCTAACAACCACAATACATATTGATCTTTTGGCTTCCGCGACTATTTTCATGAAACATGTTTCCGGTTGAGATCACAGCAGTGGTTTGCTAGAATCCGAAAAAAGTCTACCAAGGTTCGTTGCTCCTTCAACTTTCAAGGTGAAACGACCCTTTAAAGAGCTCATTGCATTATGGATGAAACGTCGGTTTCTAGGAAACCAGACACACAGTCTCATCCTGAAAACTCAAGTGTTATACATAATATTATTTAAACCACAAATCAAAAGTATTAAATTATTTACAATGAAATCTAAAAAAACTAAATTATAGCAATACTAGAATAAATACTTAATATTAAAAAATCCAATTAAATCACTACTTCTTAGGATAACTGGATAAAGTTGATTGCAAAATAAAGCAATAAAAACTAACATTTACATGTTAATGTACCGAAGATAACACTAAAAGGAAACTAATAATAATAATATATAAAAAAAAAGGAACAATAGAAAATAAACATTATATTGTTCCAGCGAAGCTTGTCAAAACATAGCGAGCGAAACATAGCGTGCATTCATTAGACTTGTCATACCAACTAACCATATTATTCAAATCAATTCTGATGTCTTCGTTTCTTATCTTATTTTACACAATAAAAAATTAGAATATATATCCTGGCTTCAATGTAGGAGGGGCTTAAAAATAATGGGGTTAAAACTAATTTCTCCAAAAATTCTGTTTCATTGTATAAGAGAATTGTTCATGTGTAAACTATGCATGACAAAATTCCGTATAATGTATAGTTTATTCCGATTTATGGATTAATAATAGATGGAGATTGATGGAGAATGATTTTTTTTTTTTAATTTCCGCGACCATTTTCAAAAAAAAAACACTAGTTTCCAGAGTTTCACCTTGAAAGCTAATGGAAGCAATGAACCTTGGTAGAAATGGCGACACTCCTTTCTCCGCCATCTTGGCTGTAGGTGGTGAAGAAAGATGGCCACGCTTTTTCTACCCTTTAACTTTTAAGGTGTAACGACCCTGAAGAATCCCATTGCAATATAGGCAAAACAGAAGATTTCTAGCAAACTACTGACGCAGTCTCAACCCGGAAACTCGAATATTTCTCATGATGGACAATGTTGAAATGAGAACCACGATTTGGCTTACATTACACTTACACACAATGTTATTTTTTTACGATACGGGGAGGAAGAGAAAAGTATGTGGAAAGGAAGCTTGGCCAAGCGAAAAAGTTGGCAGCTTAATTGTCTGTATGGATGCTATTAATGAGTTTCATTAGCAATGTTTGCTGAGCATTGTCCTACAATACGGTAAAAATTAATAATTTTATTACAAAAAAACAAACAATATTCTTTCCCAATCACCATTGTAAATATAAGTCAACTAATAATTAAATTACAACCCAAGAAAAATCTGCCTAGCGATAAAACATTAAGTTGAATTTTCAAAAAAAAAAAATTGGATAAATTTCTGGTTTGGGGGGAGGGGAATGAATTTCCAAATATTTCAAAAGTTGCTGTAAAGAATATAATAATACATTTTTTGTTCGACATATTTGAACGAACAAGCATTTTCAGCGTTAACGATAATTACATCGAAATTTTCAAAAACGTTGAAAATGATTTGCATCGTCCTATATTATCGGATATTCAAATTTATTAGTTATGTATTGTAACTATGCCAAAAGTAATTGCTTTTAAAATAAATGTCATTACAAAATTCCGTATAATATATTGCTTATCCCGATTTATGGATTAATAATAGCTGGAAATGATAGAGAATGATTTTTTTTTTAAATTTCCGCGGCCATTTAATAAAAAACACTTCCGTTTCCGGAGTTTCACCTTGAAAGCTAATGGAGTAATGAACCGTGATAGAAATGGAGACGCTCCTTCCTAAGCCATCTTGGCTGTAGGTGATGAAGAAAGGGACCACGCTTTTTCTACTCTTTAACTTTCAAGGTGTAACGACCCTGAAGAAGCCCATTGCAATAGAGGCAAAACATCGGTTTCTAGCAAACTACTGACGCAGTCTCAACCCGGAACCTCAAGTGTTTTTAATGATGGACAATGTTGAAATGAGAACCACGATTTGGCTTACATTATACTTACACACAATGTTATTTTTTTTTACGATACCGGAAAGAAGAGAAAAGGATGTGGAAGGGAAGCTATTTAAAAGTAATACCATTTTTGTATGCCCACTATGCATATTTATATAGGATAGGTATAACTAGGGGGGATCACAAAAATTAGTTTTGGGTGAAAGGAGATCGCGCGTCTGCAAAAAATTCAAGCAACACCACATCATTATTCTGTAAAATAATATTGAACTACTGCAGAAGCATTGTAGAATTTCAAAAAGTTGAAGCCAATTCAAATCTCTGGAAGTGCGTCTTACAGAAAAATGTTTGGTATTTTCTAAAAAACGACTATAATGATTTCCTTGGAAAACTAGGAATGCTGACGGACACAGATATGTACCTATTATTTTTGTTTGGAATGTTTGCCCGGAAAAATGTATTTTCAAGTAGTTTGCGGAATCTGTGGCGTAAAAATCAAATGTTTATATGGGGTTAGAAAAATGGTACTCGCTCTACTGGACTGCAATGTAATTATTCTACTATCTGTCTGACTATATAACTTGTCGCCAATTTTTTTGTGTTAGGACAAATAAGTAAAGTTTGAAGTTTTAATTTAAATTTGCCATTTTTACTTTCTCTTACTCCTAGTAAGAGGAAGTATTGTAATCTTGTCAAATTTTCGATATCGAGTTTTCACCGGAAACTATTTTTATCCGTTTTGAGGTCCCCTGAATCCAAAAAAGTGGTTATTAGCAAATGGTCTGTGTGTGTGTGTGCGTGTGTGTGTATCTATGTGTATGTATGTGAACAACATAGCTCAAAAATGAAAAACCGAAGAAAATTGAAACTTGATATTCTGTTTAGGTATCACCATGGGATCTGTCAAAATTCCTCAACCGCAAGTACCACTTTACTAGTTTTTTTTTTTACGTTTTTACAATTTTCTCAAAAACGGCTCCGAAGATTTTCTTCAAACTTAGTATATTAACTACATATACAAAGAGCTACAACTTTTAATTGAAACACTTCTCTGGTAAAATTCATTTAAGGGCATCAGAGATATTTTCCTTGGTAGCCTACTTCGTTTTGTGGTCATCGACCGGTTTGCTAATAACCACTTTTTTTGATTCAGGGAACCTCAAAACGGATAAAAATAGTTTCCGGTGAAAACTCGATATCGAAAAATTGAGTGTGAAAACAAAGTTTGCTCTGTACAAGTCTGTGTTGTCACGCTGTCTGAAAAAACGCATCCTGAAGATGGGCGAACGCCCGAAACCGGTCGATGACCACAAAATGAAGCAGGCTACCACGGAAATATCTCTGATGCTTTCCAGCTCTGCGGAACCAACCATCACAACAATCATTTAAGGGCACTTATGGGGGTAGGTTTTTATCTAAAGTGTTATTTCAGTTTATTAGACAATTCTATCATCTAAATAATGTTGATTAGAATTGAATATGTTGTTGAATATGTTGAAATTCCGAGTTTCAAAAAAAAATCGGATAACCGGAAGTGCGTTTACATTACCACTTTACTAAATGATTTTTTCACTTTTTCGCGATTTGCTGAAAAATTCCTCTGACGATTTTCTTGAAACTTTTATATAAACTAAACATAAAGAGGTCTACAACTTTTATTTAAAACATTTCTCTGGAAAAATTCGTTTAAGGGCACTTTTGGAGGAGGGGTGGGGTTATGTTTTTCTTTAAAATCCTATCATAGTTGAGTATACAATTCTATCATCCAAATAAAATTAATTAGAAATAAATAGATGGCTAAAATTCCGAGTTTGAAGAAAATTAGGATAATATTCAATATGGACGCAAATTATTATTAATAATGTATTTAACAGACTTAAAGTCTTAATGAAGCATTATTAATCTTCAGTAAGTAAATTAAGCACTTGGTAAAGTTATAGTGACAGTAAAGAATCTATTTGTATTTAGTGTTTTGTCATATAGTTTACATTACTAGTTATGTTCCAAGGACTGTTCTAATGTAACCAGCATACCCCTCTTACCGTATGTATTATATGGATGAGCAGTCCCTAGTTGTAACTATAATGGAACTAGATAAATCTATCCCATACTCACTCATTACTTTCTCAGCAATTTCTCCCAGCTAGAAGCTATTTCTCTCCAAAAGCTCAAACTATATGCTTGAAATAAGAGTGAGGGGGTGAACTGGCTGCTGGCTTTCCTAGCACCACAACTCACACTGCACACTTACCAACCACAGATAGCCGCAAACCATCAAATTAAATAGCTTTTCCCCCAAAACTCTTTTACCCCTCACCAACCCATCTCTTTTTATCCTAAGACACGATCTGAATACACTTTTTCGTGTCACATTTCTCCTTCTCAGACGGCTATACCTCAAGTATTTCTTTTTTTTTCTTTTTTACCTTTCACCTTAATCAAAAATGTTCCTGAGAATTAAACTTTTATCCTACTTATCTAATCATAAAATGAGCTTACTTATAATATTATTGGAAAATATCAAAGAGAAAAATATAAAATATCTGTTTTGAGCCGCTCATACAACAATCTCTTACTCCTCTTAATATATTATAAAGTAATAAAAATAATAAATGTTCTTTAAATTCCAAATTTTACTCAATTGTTTTAACATTAATATATAGCGTTGGGGGAGAAGTGCTAACCCACTAACCCAGGCTGGTAGTAAATGATTATATTTTTATATTGTAGAGAGCGTCAATCATGTTGAACAAAACACATTTGAATTTTTACGTCTCTGATTCCTCAGAACCATCTAAAAATAATTTATTAAGAAAAATGTAAAAAACAATCTGCTGTGAAACACTCACACAACTTTCTCTTACTTCTGTTCTCAAAATTATAATTGACAAACGTTACAGTTTGTGTACCAAATATAACGAAATTCGACGAAAACTGAATAAAACAGGTCAATCAAAGCGCACTTCCGGCTTACTAATTTTCTTAAAACTTGGAATTTAGGCCATCTATTTATTTATAATTAATTTTGTTCGGATGATAGAATTGTATGATCAACTATGATACCACTTTAGAGGAAGGTGTAAGCCCACCCCTTCCTTAAAAGTGCCCTTAAATGAATTTTCCAAGAGAAATGTTTTAAATAAAAGATTTAGATCATTGCATGTTTAGTTTATATACGAAGTTTTAAGAAAATCGTCGGAACCATTTTTGAGAAAATCGCGAAAAAGTGAAAAAAATCATTTAGTATAAAGTGTTAAAACAAACGCACTTCCGGTTATCCGATTTTTTTCAAACTCGGAATTTCAACAACATATTTAATTCTAATTAACATTATTTAGATGAAAGAATTGTCTAATAAACTGAAATAGCACTTTAGATGGAAACTAAAACCACTCCTCCCTAAAAGATATGCCTGAAAAATGAATTTTCCCTGAAAAATGTTTCAAATAAAAGTTGTAGCTCTTTGTATGTGTAGTTGATATAACAAGTTTAAAGAAAATCGTCAGAGCCATTTTTGAGAAAATCATAAAAACGTAAAAAAAAAAAAATTAGTAAAGTGGTACTTCCGGTTGAGGAATTTTGACAGATAACGTACTGTCAGATCCCATGGTGATACCTAAACGGAATATCAAGTTTCAACTTTCTACGGTTTTTCGTTTTTGAGCTATGTATATTTACATACACACACACAAACACAGACCATTTGCTAAAAACCACTTTTTTGGACTCAGGGGACCTCAAAACGGATATTTCCGGTGAAAACTCGATATCGAAAATTTGGCACGATTACAACACTTCCTCTTACTAGGAGTAAGAGAAAGTAAAAAAAAAGTGATAGGTTTATATCAATGGAATATGATTAAAGCAAAAAAGTTCTAGTCGGCTTGAGAAAATTCCAAAAAAACTCAACTTCCGGTTAACCGATTTTCTTCAAATATGTCATACCAGCAATGCTCCTAATATTTATTAATATTATAAAGGTGGCAGAACCATACATTTTACTGAAATGGTACTTTAAAGGCAAGCTTAATGCTACTCCCCCCAACCCTAAAAATCTATTTTCCCGGGAAAGACTTATAAAAAAAAAAAAGTGATAAGTATTTATATGTGTGCAGACTGTCTACAATGTTTAAAGAAAATCGTTGGGGCCGTTTACGAGAAAATTGCGGATAACTGAAAAGGAAAAAACCTTCATTAAAGTCGCACGTTCGGTTGATGGATTTTTCCCGAAATCTTTGGTGTCTGATGCGATGGTAGTACCTAAATGGAATACCAGTTTGAGCTTCCTGCGAATTTTTGTTTTTGAGATATTTTGTTACATCCCATACTCACACATTCGCTAAAAATATTTTATTCGTACTCAGGGGACATCACGATCGCAATACTTCCTGCTAAGTGGAGAAGAATGGAAGAGAGAACAGATCTGCACAGGAAAAAAATAGCAAGTCATGCAATCAAGATCTTATTGTTGCAGAGAAATCTACAACATAATTCTCCGTTATCCAAGAAAAAGTTATACAAGTGAGTGTAACAAGCAATCAATCAATCGTTTAACTCAAGGAACTTCAAGTTCCTAGTTAAGGCCCAATATCGGGTAGAATGGCTCTCCTTAACAATCTGGTTCTCCTAAAGTAAACAATGTGTAATTGTTAGTAAGTGCACGTGGTAGCGAGCTAAAGTTTGCCTGTGGGTTTGCTAAACCCAAGTAATGGCACTCATCAACTACCTCTGCAGGCCCTATGTGTATTGTGTGAGTGTTGAAGAGGGTGTCAGTATAAGTATTGCACATGTTATTAGCTGAGACATTTGGAAGAACACCAACAATCCAAATGGACTGGGCAGTTTTCTGTTGAGGAAATTAACCACAACGACCATCAAGCGCTGAGAACTCAAAGTTGCTGAAACCTAGTCCATATCAAGCTCTAACAATGCGCTACTTAAACAAGTCTAAACAAGCGATCAGGGGGAAAAAAGACACCAAGTCAAGCATTTAAAAGCTTATTTTGCAGAGAAATCTATAATACAATTCTCACTTATTTAAGAAAGAGTAATACACTCATTGTAACAAGCAATCAACTGTCCCAAAACGACTTTTCTCCGACAGGCCAGAATGTCTGTACCAAGTGAGCAAGCTATCGACTCTTAGAACATACAATAGTTCTAGCTAGCCACATCGCTTTTCAAACGACTCACATCAGCCAACGCTACCATTCTGCAGGCATCACGCTACCAACATCATTATTCATTCATTCGGCCACTGTGCTCTCAATGTATTCTTTCCTGCTTACAAAGTTCGTAAATATAAATTTGTGTGGTCAGTGCGAGTGGTATATCTGTTGCCTTACAACATTAATCAGCAACGCCATATCGTATTATTAGAGGTATCTAAAGGTGTTAAGTAAAACTCTACAGGTAAAAATGAAGTAGAAAACCTAATAGGAATGAATTAGGATTTTGTTTTTAGATAGTGCACATTGTGATTTGAAAAAACTATTGTGGCCCAGTATTCGTCTCAGTGCCATATTGGTTCTAAGAAGGAGCTAGAAAATAAAAGGGCAGCAGTGCTGGATTCAAACATGGTACTTCCGCGTGAGAGTTCGGCGCGCTAACACTAAGTTAATCCCCTCCTCGGGATGCTTTAAAAACATGAAAATGCACTGGGAGTAAAAGCCAAACAAAGCTCGAGATATTTCAGAAACAAGAAGTGAAAAAAAATAGGAAATGTGTTTGACGTGATATTTTTACACGGAATCCCTCACCTTTTTGTTATCTATATCTTACTTTACTTTTTCCTTGCTTTTCATACAGAGATTACCAATTTGATCAATTTCAAATTAGGTATGATTCCAGGATTATTTGGTTAAACTCCTAAGCGCTGGAAACTAATTTGTATACAATTTATATATAATAGATATTATTAATGAAGTATAGGTGTAAGTTATTACCTGCTATCATAATAGTTTGGTGTACGAGTGTTCTTGTGAGTGGGTATATGGATACAAGGATACGAGTGTTCTTGTGAATGGTAGACACAAGGGTGGAAGTAGGAGACTATTGCGATCTACCAACAGTACCACTGCACAACCATGAAGGGCGCAACGAACTAAAGAGTGAGAGAGCAGATATGGAGAGAAATAGAGAGAGAGAGGTTTGAACTGGGGACTAGGTAAGCTTATCAGAAACCTTTCCTAATGTAGGTAAGTTGGGAGTAGTGGGTTCGTCTTCTCTCCTCCAAACAGGTTAGATAAGCTATGTAATGGACCACCTGTATTTCCCTTTGGGCAATATATTATTATACAAGACAGCAAGGCTGGCTTGGCCGTACACTTAAACCTTACAATTGAATAAATCTTTGAAAACAGTCTTCAAGACTTGTTATCTCTTTTAAAAAATATATATTTCTTTTACTATTAAAAATATATCACCAATACTTTTAACCGCATTTCTTGTTTCAATTATAATAAATAAATAAATAAATAAATAAATAAGAATTAAAATTGTATTCAAGACATACTTTTTTCCCACAAATCCAAACAGTGATTTCATATTTATTTATTATTTGAACAAGCTTTTGACTTACCTTAAAATTTGCATTGCCTTTCTTTAAACTGTATTGATTCCTATTAGTATAGTATAATCTTAAATTTTCTTATCGCCTCCTCCCTAATAAAAATGACTTAAGAGGACACTTAACACCACTATTAAAATTTAGTTATAAAGTATCTTTCAAAGCATACTACTTATTATACACTACTTAGATTAGATTAGATTCTGTGGGAGAATTGGCCCTTCAGCCTGCGGCACCGCGACTCCCAAGGAGTCACCCCTTAAGTTGGAGACCCCTCCCTAGTCCTGTCCTTTATTTGAACTTTGGAATCTGGGAAGGCTCCTAGGTCGTCGGTTAAGAGCACCTCCCATCAGAGCACCCTCTCGAGTCCTGTCTGTCTTAATAGACTTAATAGACCCGAGAGGGGTTTCTGGCTGAGGCTTGCAGGCGTCAGCGTCTCCTCCCCAAAGAGACGAATCCTCAGCCATAAAAGCCCCTCGCACTGACACAGAACGTGTAATGCTGTTTCCTCTTCTTCCTAGACTACTTTCTAATGTCTAATCATAATTTATAATAATTCCATTTTGTCGTTAAACATACACACACATAATAACATAACCTTATAACCTTATAACGCACCTACGCAACAAGTGTCGAATGTAACAGAAACAGTGCCTTGAAGTGAAGTCTCTACATGAACTTGGTGAATTTGCTCTGACGATGGATGAAAATCCGAAACCGGCAACGAATATAAGGGATATGCATGCTACGACGGATAAAATACCAGAAGTTATTCACATTATTCAATAATTCAAATATAGTCAAATTACTGGCTGTAAGCGGTGGTGACTTCTTCATTATATCTTAACTATAGCTCTCTTCTCTAAAACATATACACACAAGCCCTTTCAATACCGCTCATGCTACAACAAACATACAAACCTCATAACCACCAATTATTTTACATGTGCTAGAAAAAGGCCGCCGCAATTTCAAGAAAAGAATTAACGATACTACTGGAAGAGAAGGTATTTTGACCGGGTTGATATTGATCGCTCCATATTCCAGGGACGTCGACAAAAAAAATCATCATAATTGATCCGACCATAATATGTGAGACAAATTATCTGGAACACGATATAAACCGGTTCACCAGGAAGAATACATGAGTATATCGATTTTCTTCAACAATAAATACAAAGATGAATTTGGGATTAGACAATTTCTTCAATACTGGTTTGAATCGAGATGAAATATGAGAGTCCCGAAAATTCAGTGATGCTAATGATGTAGAGCATAATTAAGTGAGTTTCTCACAGATTCAATAATTATTTTACAGCGGCATATATATGGACGTTAAATATACGTCTCATATTAATTATGAAAGCAAAAAGAAAAAAAAAAAAAACAATCCTTTTGACTTTGCTGAATTTTTAATTATATTCTGTAATTAATTTATATTTTAATAATATTAATAGCTGTTTTTTATTTGTACTTTAATAACTATTTGTTTTTATTTTATCTGCATATCAACAATGAATGACTAATAAGCATTCTGCATATATTTTGTAGCAACCTGGTAAATCTGAGCAGCACAACTTGTGTACTAATTAACGGCAAGATTTAGATATTAGATAATTAATCACGATGTCACATTTCTTAAAAGAGAAACTTATTTAACAATGTAATAATAACTAAAACTCCTTTCTGACGATAATCATAACAACGTCAATATTACACCCTGATTAGATCTTGGAAAATATTTCAGGGGAAGGAATGTTTATAAAAATTCTTCGCTACAAACAACCACCAAACAAGGATGATAATAGAAAAGAATGAGTTGAATCCATTAGATATTGAGTTTCATAGCCTTATGCTACATATAATCTATGTATGAAAAAATAATAAATATATATATATATATATATATTTTATGTGTATGCATGTATGTACAAACAATATGTGAATAAGTATATTAATTATTACATAAGATTAATTTGAGGGGCAATCCTCAGACGAGCACTTGCCCCACTATACAAAGGGGCACTTTTAGGAATCCACACTCTCCCTCGTCAACTACTAAGAGGAGATGTGCGGAACCATGTTAGATATCCTCAGGCTCCATTATACCTTGCTACTGAAAGTATTGTGTTTGATGCCAAAAAGGTAAACCAGAAGGACATGTGCCATCATGACTGAGTAGAAAATAGATCGAAAAGAAAAAATAATCGAAAGGCGCTAATGACCATAGCTGTCGATGCGCCAAAACAAAAACAAAAAATCGTCAAAAAAAAAAAAACCTAAGTTGAAAAGATCCCTAGATTAGCTTGGGAAAGATCAACGAAAAACTTGCAAAAGTTATTCCCATACAATACATATATATGATTATTAAATCTGTTAATCAGCAAAAGTGTAATGTCTTAATTATTAAAGTTAAGATAATTACTGATATACAGCAGAACTTTTGGATTTTCTAAGCAAATTACTAAATCCTTCTGAAGGTTGAATTTTCCAGCAATATTTTAAACGAACTTCATACCCGGCTAAACTTTTAACATTTGTTCATAGTATGGTATACAAAACTTTGGTACTAAAGTAAAGTTTTGACCGCTGTTCGTTTTGTCCATCGTAAATTTTGTTCGATGTTTATGTCAGATTTGACATGACTCTAAAACTGCCTAAACAAAAATTATATTTAATTTAAAGTATATAATCATATATATACATATATGCGTGTAAGTGTAAGTGTGGAGAAAATGTTTATAAAATGTTAGACAATATGGATTTATGTTAATTTTTGGTACAAATCTAGCCGAGTTAAACATCTGTCACCCTGTTTAAGGGGATAACAACGCAACACCCTGAGCCAGAGGCTTTAATTAAACAAACTCCTAAACGTGTATTATGCAATGTATGTGTGTGCCTATAGCTTCCAACATCGTTCTACTGTCGCAATAGTACCCAGTAGTGGTAGTAGCACTAGACCTCAGTACTAAATGGTTAAAAGGGGCGGAGTTGCATTAATTTGTAGGCATCTGTCGCTTTGCCAATCTAACAATACCCCACTACTATGTATTGCATTCATTCTGTCTCTCCACAAGTCTAGTATCAGGCAGAGTTGCCAACAATACTTAAGTTATTTACTGGCTTCTTCAGTAGTTTCTATCAAACGATCCCTATGTTTCTATAATTGATGAATAAATAAAATGGTAATATATCAGACTAAAATTGAACCCCTCAATTTGATAATTACATAATACAGACATGATCATGATTATTAATTAGATATTTGACAATTTAATGTACCATTGAGTCATACAAACTCCCCATTTAGCTGTTATGTCTAACGCTCAAGTGTCCAACAATCAAAGCGAACATGGGCTTTGATTCCCAACGGATATTAACAGTAGTGCTCCCAGCGACTGTAAGTTAAATCAAGAATTTGGAATCAGGAATCTGGTGGCAACATCAAGAACAGAACATACAGAAACAAACTATTGAAATATGCCTCATAAATGCATTGTGACAAAGTTTTATAATTTTTTTTTAAAGGCTTCGAAAGGCCTCACGCGTAGGGGCTAGTGGCTAGCGCACTCGCCTTTCATGCGAGAATTCGGGATTCGATTCCCGTGAGGGCAAAGATCAGGACTCAAATCCAGTATATGATTACAAATATGTTATTTTTAATTATCAACGTTAAAGTTTTTTTTATCAAAATGAAAAAAAAATTAGTTACTTATTTAAGAGTCTAAAATTTTGGAGTTCTAAACGTAAAAAAAGAAATTCGAATCATCATTGTTGAAGATATCTTTTGCAGGAATTGATAACCGAGCTAACGGAAAAAATTGACAGAGATTAGTCATGTTGATGAGACAGAATTTCATAACTCACCTAGATTTTGGTTTCTAAAGAATTATGTGGTTTAGCAATTTCTTAGAAAACAATTGATCTAATGCAATTAGCCAACCACAGCGAGTTTTATAATTTTTTGATGCATTTTGTTGATTTCTTAAACTCTAAACTGAAGTTTTCGCAAGTTCCTTTCAAGCTTTCGAAGTCAAGCTAAAGATAAAAGTTTTTTTTTTTGCACAAAAAACATTTAACTCTCCATTCGTCCTTAACAATTCCTGAGGAAGGACAGCAAAGGTGTCCGAAACGTTGAATAAATTTTTTTTTTAATAAAAATTTTTTTTTGGCCCTAGCCAACTAATTTTTTGCTTGTTTAATTAACAATGGCCAAACGTAACTATTGTTTACATCTTTTTTCTTTTTTTTACCTTTTATTTGACTGGTAATTATTGCGAGCAGTTTTACAAGGAATAAACGGCAATCTAAATAAACAAGTTTTATTAAGTAGATCAATTTTTCATCAGGATTTCCAAGAATTTTTTTGAAGCACACAAGGTAAATACAAAGTTTAATTTGTGCGAATCGAGAATATGAGTTTTACGAACTCCCGGGCTGAACAAGAGCGTGTTCACCTACTTTCTTCATTGCCTCCAGCATAAAAAGAATAATTAATTATAAATAAATACAGATGAAACTGTTTGCAAATTTATTCTTAAAATGGACGAAATTTATTTCTTTTTTAATTATTGTATATAAATTCTTTCTTGATAAAAATTTGGGAAAATAAATAATTGAAGCAATAAAAGGCCTAAAATTTGACATAATAACAGATTAAGTGTATCAGAATGAAATATTTTATACAATAACTAGTTTTGTTGAAAACATGCTGATGATGGGCGAACGCTCGAAACCGGTCGATGACTACAAAAAGAATCAGGCTATAATGGGAAAATATATCTAGATCTGAATATGTATGTAATATTTTATTCATAATAAAATTGAATACTGCAACTTAACGATAGATGAGAATCCGAAACCTATCAGAACCAACAAATTGAAGCTATGACATAATTCATAGATCATAGAAAAACATAATACAAACAAACAAATTTATTTCCAAATTTATGGACCAGCTCACTTAGATCTTTATACATAGAGCTAATTGAAAGGAAAAGAAAAAACAACAACAAAACAAAGATGAGTCTTGTCAGACATCTTGGTAGAGTCTGGGTAGGAAAACATAATAAAAATTTATTATTGTAACTAGAAAAAAAAAAAAAAAAATACAGCATCAAAAAATACCCACCTTACTTCCACACTAAAGGCTTCAAGTGAATGGCAGCAATGTTCCTGAAGAATGGCAGCAATGTGTCCGAAACGTCAAAGAATAAACTTTTTCAAAGTTGAAAAGTTTTTTTTCCATAGGCTCCAGCCAACAATCGTTTTGGTTGTTTTATTAACAACACAACCACACTCAACTATTTTAATTGTATTGATCTGAACCTAATTCCCGGAACTTGTTAAAGTAAAAATATTCTGTTGAGGTGGTTGGTTCCGCAGAGTTGGAAAGCTCAGTGACTTTTTCCGTGGTAGCCTGCTTCATTTTGTGGTCATCGACCGGAAAGGTCACATTGTGCTGAAGATGGGCGAACGCCCCAAAACTGGTCGATGACCACAAAATGAAGCAGGCTATCACGGAAAATGTCTCTGATAAAAATAGTCTCTCATAACTTAAACGGATTCAATCTGTTTGTTCCGTAAAGTTCAACACACTTTTCGGATTCAGGTGACCTTGATTACACGATTTCGACTATTTGACACGATTGCATTACTGATGTTATATAAAATAGGGGAAAGTAACAAAAATATTTTGACTAGATCAATAATGATCTTGTCAATAATAATTCTGTACCTGCTCTGGTACTGATCAAAGAAAAAGTAAAGTAATGCCTATTTTTTCAGGGTGGCTTAACGTCCAACTATCAAATTAGGCATCATGGACGCTGGCGGAAGCACCTACTTTACCGTTAAGATTTTTTTGAATGAATATAAAAATTAGCATGCACGGGACTTGAACTGGGGACCTCCCAGTTACAAGCCCATTCTCATAACCACTACTCCAACACCCGGCCCTAGTGATCAAAGAAAATACACCACTGCAAAATCTTTTAGACAACACTTGTACAATCCAATACATCACCACCAACTAAACTTCCCGAATGCAAGTAGAACTTTATTATCTAAAAAAAAAAAAAGAAGAAATTCACTGTTTTCTAACTATATTTAGATGCACTAAAAAGTAAACCATAGCAAATATATAGAAAATATAAATAACTGAAGCGTCGAATTTACAGCTAAAATTTTCGCTAATAGCTTAAAGGCGAATGTGCTCATATTGACCTATAACCATGGATAATCGCAACGATTATTGTCAATAATAAATTATGTATAATATAAAGAATTAACATGGAATTTTGCCATCAGTAATAAAAGAGAAAAATGATAATAACACGTACATCATACATAACAGAATTTTAACCAATATAATAAAAAATAAAGTATTAAAGATTTTATGTGTCCACTTAACGTTAATAGCTTTACAGTAACAAGCTTACAGTTTTGGGCAGCACTGCTGACCATAGAGATGTTATTGGAGGTTCCAATTCTATAACGGAGGCTACTACACTCATATCTGCTGTTATATCCTACTCTCCTCTCTCTACCATTGCTGCAATATTAATACTTATAGTAATGTCCCTACTTCAACCAATATGTATTTCTGGTCTATGTATGTATATGTTACTATAATTCCCTCCCAAACATTTCTATAACTACCAATAAAACAGTTTTATATGGTAACATATATTAATAAAATTAATAATTTTGCTTCTAATTTAGAGGGGGGAATAAACCATTCTCTCACACCTTACTAATGGCAAATTTTCATTGAGCAAATTTTGCTCACTTTTCTTAATATTAACATAGTGTCAGCGATATTTTCCGTGATAGCCTGTTTTTTTTTGTTTTTTTTTTTTGTGGTCATCGACCGGTTGCAAGCGTTCGCCCATCATCAGGATGTTTTGTTAAAACAGTTCGATAACACAGACATGCCCAGAGCAAATTTGGTTTATGCACACTAATGCCTTTATAAATGATATTTTTTTTCTTTTTTTTAATCTGTTAAATCAACTTTGGTAAATCAAATATCTGGTGTGAAACACTCACACAACAGTGGAGTCTCTTACTCCAATTCTCAAAATTATAATTGACAAATATTATATCAGTGTATCAAATTAATTGAATTTCGTCGAAAACTAATAAAACTGTTCAGTAAAAGCGCACTTCCGGTTTACTAATTTTCCTGAAACTCGGAATTTTGGCAATCTATTTATTTCTAATTTATTTTGTTTGGATGATAGGAATTGTATAATCAACTATGATAGCACTTTAGAGAGAAACATAACACCACCCCTCCCCAAAAACCTCCAAAAATGGCCTTAAAAGAATTTTCCCAGACAAATGTTTTAAATAAAAGTTCTAGATCTTTGTATGTGTAGTTAATATACCAAGTTTCAAGAACATCGTCGGAATCATTTTTGAGAATAATTGCCCACTTCTGGGCATCCGATTTTTTTCAAATTCGGAATTTCAATGTAATGACATGGCAAGGTCATAGCAATGTCAAACCTTCACAACACATAACAAAGAAAGAATAATTTATAACTCGTGGCCTAGCCGGCTGCTGTCTTCAAAGCAAGGCCGCGGCCAAACAAACCAACCAAGGGTCAATACCTTTACATCAAAGCAAGCACCGCTAAGGCTGGTCACTGACCTAAATCGCTGGTCACCAAACTAGGACAGATGTCTTGATGTGAGTGTTGCTAACACTAATATATAAACTTCGCCACATTGGAAGAGGAGATGATTATATAATTATACTTCAGTACGTCTTCAAGATTATTATACGAGCAGCAGTTTCCGCGTCCCTATACAGTTTTTATTTATACTTATTTCCTTAGTTGTGCATCTTAGTTCATTTATTTTAATCATTCTAAATTATTAGTTATTTATCTCCTATTTATTTCTAAGTATTTCTTGTTAATAGTTACCATTACTCACGTTTAAATTATTGTACAAATACAGTCTATTTTTATAAATTCCTTGTTAACACTTCGAGCACTAACTTCCAAAAATCTCTAAACTAACTCCCGCCCTCTTCAAGACATCTACTACATACCTCAGGAATCACAATAAACGATTCCACTACATCAACAACATATTTAATTCTAATTTACATTATTTAGATGACAGAACTGTATAATAAGCTGAAATACCACTTTAGAAGTAACCGTATCCCCACTCCTCCCCCAAAAGTACCCTAAAATGCATTTTTCAGGATAAAAGTTGTTGCTCTTTGTATAGATGGTTGATGCAGCAAGTTTCAAGAAAATCGTTGGAGCTATTTTTGAGAAATCGCAAAAAAGTAATAGTAAAAAACCAGTTAGTAAAGTGGTACTTCTGGTTGAGGAATTTGGACAGATAACGTACTGTCAGATCCCATGGTGATACCTAAACGAAATATCAAGTTTCAACTTTCTACGGTTTTTCGTTTTCGAGCTATGCTGTTCACATACATACATACACACACACGGACACACTGACACACACACACACAGACCA